>JABUQX010036260.1:100000-104706 GCA_015478945.1 Trachelipus rathkii | reverse complement strand
AAAAAAGAGAGAGAATAGGTGCCGTGTAGTAAACGGGTGGGTCACAGACGTAGAGTTCTGGGAGATCTGCCGAGGCCACATCCACAGCCCACTCCTACGGGTGGGGTCCCGGTGGTTGTGTGGGTCTCTGGATTGTGACCTGCTGTGGAGAAAGGGATTACCCCTCCTTATGAAATATACGCCTTTCCAGCCCATCCTGTTATTTTCTTTATATTTCATTTGCATTATTGTTAATGTTGTTCATCCATGGAGACGAAGGTTGTGGTAAAATGTTTTATGGAAAAGCCTTTAAATGAAATAACTTGGTTAAACCAAGGTGAGCTGAAACAACAACAACAACAACAACAACAACAACAATTACCAATCTATCAGGTACCTCACACCTGACCCTATCCACGGTCGCCTACTACTTCTAGACCCTGGTACCTATGATTTGCTTTTTTCTTTCTACACCTGAGGGTCCTTCGCAAAATTTCATCGATTCGTCGACCAGCAAACCCCGAACACCCCAGGTGCCCCAACGGTCCGGGCAATCCCGCAAAGGTGCCCCCCGTAATAGTTGTTCTCATTCGTTTACTCCATATGCTGCACCTCCTCCAGGAATGTCAGCAGACATGTCATTTCCGATGTATTACATACTGCGATCCGCTACTCCAAAACTCTTAACTGAGCACAGTAACCAATTCCCTCAGTAGGGGCACTCGAGAGAAAGCCTAGGAGTTTGAAGACACCTCCAGTCAGCATTGATGAGGAATGGGTCCATTCTCGGAGGAGGAGACGCGAAACCGAAATCAAAGTTCCATTTTATCATCCTTTAACATCTCTTGCAAATATTAATTCTTGTTTTACTCCTGATGAATAAGAAACACATCTTAAAAGGCACTATTTATTGTTCCTATTTCAGAGAGACGAAGGACACATCTGTCATTTTGGAAGAACTCCAACAGAGAAGAATTTTTCCGTCACAAAAAAAAAACCCATATTTTTATAGAATTTCCCCCCCTCCCGCCTCGGGGGGAAACCCTTTTCCGCCGAAAATTGAAAAAACAAAAAGAACCCCAAAAAAAAATTTCCTTCTTTTTTTACTGCTAACCTTTAATACCCCTTATCCCACCTACAAAGGTCAAAATGGGGTTCACAAGTCACAGTGTTCGCACTTTTATCCCTCGACCCAGACGTTGCTGCAAATTAACGGTTTGGTCATCCCCGAAATACTGTAGGGGACAGGAAAGACATATGCCCAATCTCCGGAGAATTATTTCACACGCCATGTGAAAATACCCCTAACTGCAGAAACTGTAAAGACCCCACAGTGCTTCCTCTTTCAAAATGCCCGTCATTACTGTTTGAAACAGGAAAGGTTTTAAGAGCTATGTATCATAACAGTAAATTTGAGGCAGGAGAGTGCTATAAATATTACGCCAGCTCAAAATGAGAAAATAATCAGCCAAGATCAAAAATCATCTTAACGCACAATTACAGCTGCCCCCTGGTAAGACGCCTCCGCGTATTTTAATCGCCAACACAACCCTATTCTTTAATAGAACTCCATCTCGGAGGTAAATTCCGTTGAACCAGCAAGTACTGCAACCAGTCTACTTGTACGGCCCACACTACCAACTTCTCAAAGAGCACAAAGCAGCCCTTGATTAAATCTCCCGTCCAAAAAGCCATCAACAAGCCTACTCTGAATATTAACTCTCAACAAGCTAGCAATGAAACTAGCTAGCTCATACCCAATACAAATTGGAAAACAGCTCCCTGCCAAGAACACACTGTCCATATCTCACCAAATTGGTTCAACCAAACTTATGCAAGAGGAAGCGGTCTCTTTGTCCCTTAATACGCCTCCCCACTAATACTAAACCCCTGGTAAAGATGTTTCAAAACACACAGGAAAAGAATAGTCGCCAAGTTAAAGAATATTCGTTAAAAATATAGAGCAACCGAATTTTTAAACAAAGAAAAACAGTAACCCCAGATGTAAAAATGCAACTCAAAAGAGACCTCGCCATAAGTTCTACTTCTGAGAACAAAAATGCAAAGGCTTCAAAAGACTGTACCCAAACAATCCCAGCTAATGAACACTCACCAAACCAACCATGCTAATATCTACAAGACAGTTTAGTTCTTTCCGATTTCTTCCTATACACTCTTCTCCCAACGAGTTCTTTATCAGCTCTCTCTAAAGGATTCTATACCCTAGAAGATGAATTTGATAACAGCTCCCAAATGGAGCTTGATGCGATGACCCATTCCCTTTCTAATGCTTCCTGCACTTCCGAGAAAGGTGGAATGGAAAACTGTTCAACGTAAACGTCGCAAACGCTCTAAGCGTTCTGGGTGCTGTTGGAGGCATGAAGATAGACCCAGAGGTCCCCCATTCTCCAATCAAAGCTGCCCAATTTCCCAAAATCACCTGCATGATGAAGTACTGAAAACTGCTCCAGAATCAGACCGTGCCAATTCATCGAAGATCCCATTTTTGGAAATCGATTGTTCGTAGACCCCATTTACGATCTCATAAAGACAATACCCTGCTTCCGGATAAACAGCTTTTTCTTCCCCATTTCCATGGAAACAACTCTATGTCCCTCCACCATTTCTGAATCTGCTTGCCAGCGATTCTGATACTGCTCTCACTAATAAATATGAGCATTATGAATTGCTCATCTATTAACCAACCAAACCCACATAACAGAGTTGGATTCGGTTGAATTCAACTATCTGTCGCATTCATGGTCGAAGCTCTTTCACCAAATACATCTAAAAACTCCTCCCTAAAAGATGTCCTACAACCTAACAAATCTCTGGTGTATGACTACCCTGTCCCCCCAGGTTTTGTTCCCCTCCTCGCCGAGACCCCACGTCTCAACCTTCCCCCCCTCAATCTGAACCCACCTCTAAACATTCCCCCCAATCACAATAGAGACAATTGTCATCTAATAGGACTAGGCCATCAATAATATTCATAACTCACCATGACTACTTTCCTTCAATGGAATTGGCGTGGCTATTTACTCTAATTTCGAAGACTTGTTCAACTAATAAAACAATATGCCCATGCAAAGTGTATATTGTTTTGCAAGGAAACTTCGACTGAATGTCATCGAGACTTTCCTTCAAAACCATCTGAATAATAAATTGCCGTTAAACTTCTATAAAAGAGGTGCTGAATGAATAGGGAGGGTCGAGGAATACTCATTCACAAATCTTAATCCCCTATTCCCCAGTCCCCTCTCCAAACGAAACTTCATGCAGTAGCAGCAAGAATTCACTTGTCCATCGACATTAACTATATGGCTTCAGGATGCTACTTAAGCTCCGAGTAGTGAATCGTTGCTAAGGGTGCGACATTAAGCAGATCTTTTCAACAGGCTTCCTGCTGCCGGTTGTTATACTAGGTGGACTTCACCTCCGCCACGCGCCTTATGGGGGTGACTCTGTCACTCATCTAAGTCCAAGATCTTAATAGATCTCCTACCCCCTTTTCCCTGGGATGGCCTTAACACAGGACTCCACCTATAACGTTTTAGTACACAGCACCTTCTTCTTGAGTATCGATGATTTCCTTTGCTGCCCATTCCCTTATGGATCCGTTTTACTGCTGGTCCGTGCTTTGATTATTTATTCGGCAGCCGATCATTACCCCAATAGCATTAAATGAGCTTGTTCAAGCCCATGCAAAAACCCAAGCTCCAGCTGGCGTTATGAGTCGCAGCGGAGTGGGCTTCCTTTTTATCAGGCCCAGCAGCTATCCTTTTCTCCTTGTCAATAGAACGATTTCCGACTGGTTGATGATGGGCCTTTTGGCTTCTTCCAGAAGTAAGTCATCTCGGCAGTTCGGGAAGCTTGCGGAATCGCCGCAGTCTTCTCAAGGCAGGCGGGGTTGGCTTTTCCCCGGGCCAACCCCTTGGGTGGTCCCCAAGAGGTGGCGCACAAGCCAACCGAGGAGAAAGAAGAAGACTTCTGGTTAGGCAGGCAAAATGAAAAAGGACCCCATCGCAACCAAACCCCAAAACATGTGATTATTTATAAAATGCAGCCTCAGCGAGATCTCGGCGAATTAAACGTCGTCAAACGCGTAAAAACAATATTTTTCGAACTTAATATCGGACTGTTAACTCCAGCAACTTCCCTCTCCTTTAGTGGGAAAGTTACACAGAAGATATCTCGTCAGCTGCCAATTAGACTCCTCGACCCACAGTCCTGCCGTTATGGGCGCTGATATAGCTGGATAGATCGTCCGCTCCTGCGGTGGTAGCGGATGCGTTAGATGTTATAGCTTTGCTAACCATTCGAGTTCATCCCGCTACACTGAAGCCTTTCAAAAAACTGAGGAACTGAACACAGCACTGGCGCCAGAACTTTGTCACAAGCGGAAATAGGGGAAGATCATACGCTACCAACCGTCTTTTACACTTGGCAGAGTATCAAACTGCACGGGCGAGTAGCAAAGACGGTGCTCTTGGTCGCAGACATGATTTCGTATATCATGGCTCCGGTCATATACATCCTGCGGCAGGTCAGCATGGTTTTGCTTGGAATCTAGTATGAAGCAGAAGTTGGATCGAATGCCCTCTGTTTCCAGTCTGAGTTGTGAACCTACAGGCTTTTGTAATGTCCCATCCCCGAATAGTCACTCTGGGAAAGATCCGAAGCTGGTGAATAACCAAAGACGCAATCTCACTGGACCCTGTCATACT
>JABUQX010036260.1:55000-95000 GCA_015478945.1 Trachelipus rathkii | reverse complement strand
ATCCACCTTCCTACTATTCACAATTTTCCTACTACATTCTGCATCATCCGTTCACTTTTCAACCATTATATAACCTAAATACAAACCGATATATACTTATTCTAACTGCACACCATCCAATGATTTCACAACGTGGACTCTCCTCACTCAATATCATAACCTTGCTCATCTATTTACTTCCAAACTCTTCCTTTTACACACCCTATCAAATCCCTCTACCAATCCTCTCAAACTTTCTTCAGATTCACTACACAAAACAAAATTATCAGCGTACAATAAGCAGGGCACCCTACACTCTCTACCAGTCTAACACCCTCCTCCACTTCTAATTCTTCCATCACCCCATCCATACACATTAAATAGTCATGGACACATTACACATCCCTTCCTCACTCCACTATTAATATGAAACCATTCTCTTTCCACCCAACTTATTTTTACACTAGCTCACTATTTACATACATACTTTTGATTCCATTCAGAAGCCTAACTCTAACACCATATATCACTCATTTTCTCACATTTGTTTCAATGTGAACACTGGTTTTACAGATCCTCTACCATTTCTAAATACACCTTGTTCTTTACCACCAGTCCCTCGACGCACTCTTTCAACCAAATTGCCAGCACATATCTTCCCTACAACACTCAAACTAATTTTTCTATAGTTCCCCATATCTTCCCTACCCTTATATAAAGGTACTATTACTGCTCTCCTCCAATCGCTCGGAACTATACCATTCACAAGCACTTTGTTACACTTCCATATTCAATCAATCACAATTTAGCCTCCATTTAAATCTGAAGACTGTGGGAGCTACGCGAAGCTTCCTCTACAGATCCATCACATACATTGTCCATTCGCTAAAGCATTTCTAATTGAAATAACAACGAAACTCACGGCTATTTACAAGTCAATCTATATCAACCACAAGGACGACCCTTCCAATCTTCGGCAAGTCGCATACAATAAACTGCACCGGCGTTTTATATTATAAAAGAGTTGTTAATTCTGCAATAAATAATTAAAGGTTTATCTTAAGTTTTGCCTGGAGTCCAGCCATATGGCTTTCCAGACCTGAAAAACCGTTACCCATTGGCAGAGTATAAATTTGACCATATATTGGTTATATATTTTCATATTCATATACATAAACGATGAATGTTCTACTGTAATTTTCTCTCTTTATATTAAAGGACATTTTCCAGCAGCAAATTAAATATAATTTTTATTGCAAAATGAGACGCTTTAAAATAGGAAAAAAATTTTTTTCTTCGTTTTCAGATTTCTAATTTATATATTCTCCTTGACATTTGTTTACCAAGAAAATTTAATTTCTTTCGGTTTACATTTTCATAATCATGAGCAACATTTTCGGCATTTTTGTCGTTTCATAAATATTAAAGTAGGATTATGAAAAAAGGAGACATAAAGAACCAGGGTTCGCAAAACGCCATGGATTTTGGGCTATTTGACACTTATAATTTTCCATATAAGGATCAAATAGCTAAATATCCATGGCTTTTTGCCGACCCTGTAAAATAACACAGAATAAATGATGATTATGTAGAGTAAATAAGCGAAGGAATCTAGTTTCAGAGGCATTGAAAACAGATGTTTTCTCAACCCTAATTAGAAATACGAGAAAACTCAAGAGTTCAGCTGCTACAGGGTCATCCTCAAAGCATTAGCTATTCGCAGTTGAATGGAATGCCTTTCAAATAAAAGAAATACTGAAAATATGATACAGAAAAAGTAAAGGGCTCCTTAGAGAACAAGGTTAGAAGAGTCAAGAGGTCTCCAAATCTACATTTAGGATCGATTTGAAGATTTCGGGCAGAAGAGTTAAACCTTTTAGTCATAACTCATCCTTTTTTCCATTATTTCAAAATTAATTTTTGTTTCAAACCTTATTACTCACAATTCTTATATATTTATTTATAAAAAAAAAACTACCTTTTAACGTGCTTTATCCCCTATAAGAGGGTAACACGGGGGTACCACAGGAAATCGAACCTTACCGCCGGCTATCCCAAACCAGCGCCACCATGTTCGCAGTCGTTTTAATTCTTGCCCCAGGTAGATAAAACTCCAACTGCTACGCGGAGGATTTGAACCAGCGTCCTCTCGTATGAGAGTCGGCGACTCAGCCTCTGCGCCACGAGGCGTTTAATATAGCCTAATCCCATAAATAGACATTTATTACTCATATTTTTTCTCAATTAATATTAGAAGTAAATAAAAAAATTTTTTTTTTTCTTAATATGGTTGTCTAATTTCGATATATTAATTAACTTAAAGATTTAGAATAGAAAATTTAATAATTCAACAATAATTTACAAACAGCAAATTGTTCATTTTTTTATTCTTTGATAAAGTTTAATTAAATTTTGACTAAGTAACCCTTCACCATCCAAAATTAATTAACGAAAATCTTAACAACAACATAAGCAAAATTAAAGACCAAAATATATTTTACAGATCAACGTCTTTTCATGACTCCTCCTCATAAATCCTCTGTCCGTTTACCAGGATTGATTCAAACCCCAACTCGAATATCTTTGAATCTCATGTCTTGATAAAATGGTTTTTAAAAACAACTTTAGGTTTGGATTTATAATGGCATCAAAACATTAACTTTTGTGCCTTAACAAATGGTATCTTAATACAGATCTTTGATTGCATTCATACTTGCACTCGCAACATTTAAACATATTTACTTTAGTGTGTTTCGACATATGAAGGTTTAAGTTATATTTACGGTTACACTCGTAATTACATTCAGAACATTTTAACAGCTTCACATTAGTGTGCGTTAGCAGGTGACTTTTCATATGGCCTCTATGATTGCATGCATATTCGCATTCTGAACACCTAAATAGCTTAATGCTCGTGTGTGTTAACATATGAGCCTTTAAATTATCTTTTAGTTTACACTCATACTCACACTCAGAACATTTAAAAAGCATTATATTTTTATGAGTTAACATATGTCTTTTGAGGTAGCATTTCTGCTTACATTCAAAGTTGCATTCTTCACATTTAAAAAACTTCTCGTTAGAATGGGTCAACATATGATCTTTTAAATATCTGTTCTGTTTACATGAATAGTTGCAATGCGAACATTTATACAGCTTTAAGTCGCTATGAATTAACAAATGCCTATTTAAGTTATTCTTCCACTTGCATTCGAATCCACAGTCTGGGCACTTGAACACTTTTGAATCTTTGTTGATATCAGTATCCCTCAAAGTCGGTGGTTTCGAATGAGTTGAAGAATTCCTCTTGGGAAGAGTGTTGCTATCAGTATCCAAATCTCCTAATGGAATTTCTCCGACATTTAACTCTTTTTGGATGTCTCTGATAGGATTTCCAAATGATTTCTTTTTTCTAGCAACGTTTTTAGTTTCCAAGTTTTCATCACTCAAATTTTCTTTTCCCTTATTTATGTATTTCTGAAAAAGAAATAAAAAGGAAAATGAGTAATCAAAAAAACAATACGCAAATAAAATAATAATAATAAATTATTATAAATGAATCGTTCTCATATTTATGTGAAAATTTTGATGATTTTATTTTATTGTAACGAAGTGAAAAGGCAAGGAAGAAATGAATAGCTGGAAATTGAAATTTGATACCAACATGATATAACCCTAGTAAGGTCCATGAACACCTTCTTGTGGATCATAACATAACAACTATTGGAGACATATAACAATTTCAAAATATTTTATTCCTCCTGTGAAGTTCAAAAGTTAATAATTACTGAGATTTCTCATTTTAAATTTAAAAAGTTCGAAATTAATAGAAAATTTAATGAAATGTCAATGAAGTTAAATATTATTCGATATAGATTTAAAATTTTAATATTTCATGGCAAGCCAAATAACTTTTTATTCGGTATCTCGTAATATACTTCTAAAGATGTGCAACAGTTTACGGAGGAAACGCGTCAGGAAAACTTATTACAAACCTACTACTATTCTTACAGCCTTTATAAAATATCATTTGATATATATTACTAGAATAGATAATATTATTATTATTATTATTATTATTATTATTATTATTATTATTATTATTATTATTATTATTAGGAGCATGCTAGGTGTGAAAAGAATTAATAAAATGAGGAATGAACTTATTAGAGAGTTGTGTGGTGTGAAGAAAGGGGTAAATGAGAGAATAAATGAAAGTATGTTGAGATGGTTTGGTCATGTGGAAGGATGAATGATAAGTTCGGTTGGTTAAGCGGATGTATAGTTGGGAGTGTGTTGGTAACGACGGGCTGGGAGACCGAGAGAAAGTGGATTGAGTCGGTGAACGAATGTCTGAAGGGAGAGAAATGGTGAGTTTGGCAGAGGCCGAGAATAAGGTGCATGATAGGGAGAATTGGCGGGTTTGGTATGGGGGCATGGGTTGTGGCCCACCTGGGCCAGGGGATGAACCCTTTACATTTGACGATACCATAGTGAGGGGCCCGTCGCGGTCCCCCATGATGCTCTAGGGTGGATTTTCTGTCTGTGACGAGCTCTCATAATTAATGGTACAGAGGGGGCGGTAAGGCTGGGCCTTTTCTTTTCGACGTTTGTCAGTTCTCCTACTGCTTTTCTTTTCGGATGCTATGTACAGCAACCTTACCGGGAATGTCGGAGATAAGAGTGGAAGGTGAAGAAAGAAAGAAAGAATTATTATTATATATCTATTATTATTATTTATTATTATTATATTATTATTATTATTATTATTATATCATTATTATTATTATTATTATTATTATTATTGTTGTTGTGTTGTTGTTGTTGTTATTATATTATTATTATTATATTGTTGTCCTATGTAAAATTAAGTAGTGGGGGCTTGGATGGAGAGGAAGGTGCATACGAAAGGAAGTAGGTTAAAATTAAGAGTGAGAAGTTAGTGAACAAGGCAATAAGGATAAGTATGTAAGAGCGCTCGCCTGTAAATCCGATGAATGTGAACAAGTTGATACTGAACAAATCTGGGGGCAAAAATGAAGGAAGCAATTGTCAACGTGCAAAGGAAGTGAGTGGATGTGTACTGAAAGTAGGAAGTAAGAATGTTAACAGCGAATGGTGGAATGAAGAGGTTGATGAAAAGCGGTTAAAGGTATAAAAAGAAGCGTGGTGAATGTACTAAAAGCAAATGATGAGTTTCAAAAGGAAGATGCTTGGAATTATTTAAGGAGGAAAAAAAGGAAAACTAAAAGGTGCATACGTAGGAGAAAACAAGCAGGAAAATGAACAGTTTTGGAGGAGGATAAATCGAGAGACATACAAAAAGGGAATAGGAAGCTCTTCTGAAGGAAGCGCGAAAGGTTAACGAATGAGAATAAGGGATTCTGCTTACAATAATGGAATAGGGGATGGTGCTTTGGTAACTGATGAAATGGATGTGAGGGAGTGTGGAAAGAACACTTCGAAAATCTGCACAATATTAACAGTTATGATGAGGAAGAGGTGTAGTGAATGTGTGTGGGTTTGATGGTTTACAAGAAGGGAATAGGTATTTTGGGGATTGAGGTTATTAGTAAGGAGGAGTAATGGGTAAGAGGAGAAAGTTTGAAGAATGGTAAATCTGCAGGTATAGATGAAATTACTTGGTGAAATGATCAAGAACGGAAGTGAGATGGTTATTGATTGGATTTGGAAGTTTGTGTAATAAAGCGTTTAATGGAGGGTATAGTTTCCAAAGGGATTGGAGGATGAGCGGTATTAAAATAGTACCCTGTATAAGGGTAAGGAGATGAGGGAACTGTAGAAATTATAGGGAATAAGTTTATTGAGTGTTGTAGGAAGGTATATGCTGGCATTTTGTCGAAAGAGTGCGTCGAGTGACTGAAGGACTGATTAGTTAAGAACAAGGTGCGTTTAGGAGTGGTTAGAGGATGTGTGGATCAATTCTTTACATTAAAACAAATGATTGAGAAAATGGAAGGTATATAGAATAAATTTATCTTTAGTTTATGGTTTGCAACAGGCGTTATGATAGAGTTAATAGGGAAGCTTTATGGCAGGTATAGTGAGTATATGGTGTTAGTGGTAGCTTCTGAATGGAATTCAAAAGTATGTATGAACGATAGTGAAGCGTGTTGTAAGAATAAATGGTTGTCAAAGGTGATTGTTTAATATTAATAGCGGAGTTGAGACAGGGACGTGTTATTCTCCTTTATTTTTCATTGTATATGGATGGGGTTATGAAAGAATTCGAGGTGGGATGGCAGGAAATGGTGTGTTACAATGAGAATGGGATGAGGTGGAGAATCATACAATTATATGCGGATGATTTTGTACTGTGTGGCGAATCTGAAGAAGTTTGAGGGATTGGTAGAGAGATTTGGCAGGGTATCGTAAAAGGAGGGGTTTGAAAGTAAACGTAGATAAGAGTAAGTTATGGTTCGTGAGTGAGGACAGTCCTCAGTTGTGTAGTTATGTTAGATGGTGAGCAGCTGGAGCCAAGTGTCTGAGTTTAAATATTTAGGTATGTGTTGGATGAGAAGGGAACGGATGATTGCAGAGTGTAGTAGGAAAGTTCGTGAAATGGCAGGAAGGTGCTGGTGCAATAAATCGTTGGTAGATTAAAGGGACTAAGGTCTTGAGTGCGCTAGGGTCTTACATTGAGGGTATGTTTGTTACCTGTGTTATCGTAAAAGTAGTGAGACTATGTGGTCTGGAATAAGAAGTATAGATCTAAAGTTCAATGTGTTCAGATAGGCAATCTTAGGGGCATGCTAGTGTTGAAAAAAGATTATAAAATGAGGAATGAAACTTATTTAGAGAGTTGTGTGGTGTGAAGAAAGGGGTTAAATGAGATGAATAAATGAAAATAGTTGAGATGGTTGTTATGTGGAAAGGATGAATGATAGTCGGTTGGGTTAAGCGGATGTATTTATAGTGGTGAGTGTGTTGGGAACGACCGGCTGGGGAGACCCGAAGAGAAAGTGGATCGAGTCCGTGAAGAATGTCTGAAGGAGAGAAATGTGAGTTTGGCAGAGGGCAGAGAATAAAGGTGCATGATAGAGAGAGAATTGGCGGGGTTTTGTTATGGGGCATAGTTGTGGCCCACCTGGCCAGGGGATGAACCCTTACATTGACGATTTACCATATGTAGTGAGGGTCCGTCGCGGTCCCATGAAGCTCGTAGGTGGATTTTCTGTCTGTGACGAGTTTTCACTAATTAATGGTACAGAGGGGGCGGTAGGGCTGGGCTTTCTTTTCGACATTTGTGATACTCTCCTACTGCTTTTCTTTTCCGATGCTTGTAGCGCACCTTACTCCCTGATCTTGAAGAAGAGGTAAAGAAAGAAAGAAAGAAATATTATTTTATATATTATTTATATTATTATTATTATTATATTATATTATTATTATTATTATCGTAACACTGAATAATACTGAATTCTTTAAAGAACCTGGTTAAAAAAACTGTTATAACAATATATAATTTTATGTCAGCATATTTTTTTTACAAAGGATATTAAATCAATTCTCTAGTGATACTTATTCAACACTTCACAATAAGCTAAGAAACCTCTATGGGGGTGAGGTAATTTATCCTAAGCATAACTAAAATAATTAATTTCTCAAATTATAATTTATCAATAGCTGAATAGCCGAAAATGATCTGAAAAAGGCCTAAATTAATCATAGTTTACACAAAAATAATAATAACAATAAAAAAATTTGCTACAGAAGCAAATATAAATTGAAACTTTTAAACAAATGATATATTACTTCGTGAGAGATATTTAAAACGATTAAAATTTTCGGCTCCCACATCACTAATCAACTTCCCAGTGGCGACAAAGAAGCCATTTTATATCTTAAAAACAATACTGAAATTGTGATTAAAAGGCTTGATAAGGGCGGAGGAGTTCTTGTTCTTAATAAGAAAGATTATATGCTAAAACTTAAAAATATAATTTCTGATAAATCAAAATTTAGACAATGTTTAAATAGTAAAAGCGATGATATGAAAAAATCAATTAATGCTTTATCTCGCCAAATTACGGACAATATTAAAATAAATATTGGAGGAATCGGTTCTTACAACGGCCACTTGTAGTCTTCCAAAAATAAAAAATAAAATTCAGAGAATCCCCCTTTAAGACCTATCATAAACATGCGCGGAGCTGTAACTCACGAAATTGCACAATATTTAAATGACATTATCCGTCCGTACATTGACTCAAGTAATGTGGTTAACAGTACATAAAAATCTTTACTTAAATTAGATCTTAAAAACTTAACGACACATGACAAGATTTATTCTTTAGATCTTGACCTTGTTCACAAACGTACCTGTGAGAGATACAATTGATATAATATTAGACAGGACTTACAATCATCCTTCGTTACAACTTCCCAATATTGATATGTAAGCTGTAAAAAAACTTAACTAAATGCTCTACTATGACTCCTTTCGAATTTGGTAAAAAAAACATATATTCGGTTAGATGGTGTTCCCATGGGTTCAACACTTGGACCAACGTTCGCCAACTTCTACATGTCGCCTATTGAAAACTTAGTATTAAGCAAAAATAAATCTTTCAATCTCCAACTCTGCATACGATATGTTGACGACACCTTTGTAGTCTTCGAACTTGATGAAGACGTTAAGCTCGTTATTGATAAACTCCAAAACTTGATTGAGTGTCTTAAATTTTACTTTTGAAAAATCTGAAAGTAATTGTTTCCATTTCTTAGACGCTAACATATCCCTTGATCCAAGCGGAACCCTCACCACAAGTATTTACGTCAAACCTACTGATCAAGGTCTACATACTAATTTCAATTCACACTTATCCTTGACTTACAATATCGCACTAATTAAAACTTTACTGTATAGAGTGTACCACATTTGCTCTAACTGGAAACTTTTTGACGCAGAACTCTCGAGAATTAAGCAGAATCTCGCTAATAATAACTTTCCTCAATATATATATTAAATAAAATCATAAAAACTTTCATAAATAAGAAAATTCTCGGTGAAAAAGTTGATAATAGGGGTAGTTTGACTTTCTTATTCAGATCGCAGACGGTATCTGCGGCTTTCTGAGAATTTAAGATGACCACCTGGCATACGCACCGCACATTAAACACTTGAAAACGACTTGTCATCGTGCACTTGACCTATTGCGTCACCTCACCTCAAAAGCTAGGGCGCTGATCACAAGTTCCTTTCACATCTCAACATCGCCCTAATTGTATCGTAGTTGGAATATGGATGCGTAATATACGGTCAAACCTCCTAACTCCACTACACCTGTTAAGCGCCACCCAAAATGAGACGATCCATATCTCCATAGGAGCCTTTCGATCCTCCCTTCCCCCCCCCCCCGGTTAGTCTCGAAGTTTAGGCCGATATAATGCAGCTCTCTCTGCAAAGGAAATATATTATATTTGTACAAGCTATCTTCCCTTTCAAAGCCCAATACCATCTGGACTGACACCGATTCTGTGAGAGGAACCTCGGAATCCAACTTACTGGTCAATTACAGACACAGTTTATAGTATTCTTAACTTTCTTAACATTCCTTTGCAAAAGGTGGTGCCGTTCTCTCCATTTGCCTGGTAATGTTCTGTTTCCAAATCCAGCCATCCTGCCGCCTTGTTAATGGCATCATTCTTGTCTCACTCTGCAGTAGAGATGTACCGATACCAGAAAAGGGGGTGATACCGATACTCTATTTTTTTAGGTGCCGATATCGATACCTTAATTAATATAATAAATACACAGTAATAAGATAGAACATTTGTGTACTGCTAGGAAACTCAGGATTGCACTCCCGGTACAACCAATACTTAAGTCATTTATTTCATATTTGGTTGTGCCCCGGTATATATTTATTTTATAAATTAAAATAGTATCTTTAAGGAATAATCAATGCAAATGTAATATTAATAACTTTTTTTATGTTTGTGTTTATTCAAAAAATATTCCATTTCCATTTTCCAGTAAGTATTAACAAAGTTTAGCTACTAGCATTTATGTTTTAACATGATTACAATTTACAAGAAGATTCTTTAACTTTTAAAGAATAAAAATAAAGAAAGAAGAGACCTCAATTAATCAGCTGAAAAGACAAAATAAAAAAGCGCTATTATTCAAACATGACAATAATAATATACTCCTTTAAGAAAAAGATAGATATCATTCAATACTCAAATTGTGATGCAAAAACATTAAGCTTTCACAAGTATCTGGCGAGAGCCTGTTCCTTTTTGGGGTGTTTACATTCCCACCTACATTAAAAAATACGCTCGCTCTCGACTGATGCAGGAGGAAAAAATAAATAAATTTGCTTGCAAGCACTGATAAATAATCGGAAACCTTGGCCCATTTTCATGCCACCACATGAAAGGATTCTCTTCTGTAGGAAGCATCTCCATGTTTTCGTAGAGCCTAGTCTTCTCTTTCACAGATTGCAAATTTGAATTATATTTGCTCCTTGATGACTGTCTCTTCAATTTTTACGATGAGGTTCCTTGGTGTGATTCCTTTGAAGGTGAATGAGATGTCAATGCAATTTCAGGCATGAGCATAGAGCGACCTTCGGATGAGGTGCTAGTCAACTGCTGTAGGTAAAGTTGCCGAAAAGCCACCATCATCACTTCAGTGCTGTTGCCAGGGGTTCCTGATAAGGCGGCTTCCACTTCTGTGAATCCTTTTTTTTTTTTTGTCACGCGAGCAAGCTCCTCGGTTATGCTATTTAAATGCATTCTAGAAGTTGTTCACCGTCCGAGATGCCATTCTTGTATGGTTTCAGCTAGCTTAAGGAAATCCTTATTAGAACTTTTATAATTATCGAAACTAGATTCATTATTGAATCTAAAGTTCTCATAATTATTCATCTAAAAAGGTAAGAAGTGAATAGGCCAGTATGACGCATATTAAACCAATACCGATACCCAAATACCTTAATCATATAACCGGTAAACATCTCTACTCTGCAGTTCACGGGGAATCGCTCCAAGTGTTTACCAACGGCTCTAATACAGGGGGAGGCGTAGGCTCGTTGGGGTCTTTCATACGACTGAAATCTCATACCCTCTCTTCTCATGCTTCAACTTTAGGACTTAATACCTATATTGATTAGAAAAAAATCATATTATCCCCTCTCACCGCAGGGATAACAAGCAACGAAATCGCTGATAGAGATGCTTAAATGGCCGCCTCTTCTATTCGTAGCTGTTCTAGGTACCTCCCAGATGCCATTCGATAAGGCCGCCTCCCATCAACTGATTATTATCCTGCCCTACGACAAGGCTTTCTGTCTTATTGGCAAGATTGCTGGACAAGAGATCAGCGAGGGGCGAAACTTAGAAATATAAAGCCGAACATTCGTGAGTAGTCTACCTCTCACCGACAAAAGCGCTTGCACGAGGTGATACTCGCACGCCTCCGTACTGGCCACACCAATATCACTCACAGCCACATTTCACGGAACCCTCCTGCCATATGTAAATTTTGCTGTCGCCATACCCCGCAATCTGTTCATCATATCTTCATTGATTGTCCCCAACTGGATCCTATTCGCCGTCGTCATTTTACTACTTCATGGCCCATAATACCTTCTAAAATGTTACCTCATATCTTATCTGAATCCTCCCATTTTAACAGTAACTCTATTTTATCTTATCTTCATGAAATGAAAAATCTGTGATATTTAGATAATTTTTTCTTAGACATGCATTAAAAGAATTATGTTAAGACCCAACCAATAAATTATATGGTAAGTGCATATAATACTCTTAAATTACACTAAATAATAATAATTATAATAATAATAATAATAATAATAATAATAATAATAATTTTTTTTTTTTTTTTTTTTTTTTTTTTTTTTTGAAGTGTATGTTCTTGGATCTCTACATCACAAAAAATTTTGTTTCAGACCGTGTTAGCAACTAACTACAGGGGAAATCCCTAACGAAACGAAAGAGGAACAAGGCTGAGATGGTTAGATCTTATAAAAGATGTTCAGTTCCAAAAGGAAGGCAAAAATACGATCACTACGAAAATGAGATGATTCGGATAAGATGTGCTGAAGGCGATGCGGAAGAGGTATAGTTAGCACGTCAGGAAAGAACTTGCTTCGAAGGGTCGAGATGGCAACGCAATCACAAAGAGATTGAACGAAGTGAGAAAGGACAACTGGATAGAGCAAAATGGCAGGTCGGGAGGAACCCCCCGCGGACAATAAGAAATCCATTGGGTGAGATTGTATACCAAGACGCAATCGAGCCAGGACCCCCTCCAGGAGGCGACTGCTCCTACTAGAGAAAGACCACCGGCCAAGGACGGGGTTGTGACATTCCGAAGTTTGGCGCCACGAGCATCCTCCGCCCAACATGAACCTGCCAGCCAGAGAGGAAGCCCCGATCGCAAAGAGATGGAGAAATCTGTAGCAGGGAAATGGCCCAGGCGCACAGCCGGAGGAAGGTAACGGGCACCCGACACCCTGTGTGCAGCCGCCCGTTTGGCCCCCATCGGCCGTTCGTTGCCAGGAACACCCACATGGGAGGGACCCAACAGAACTCAATGTTGTGGTTGCTGCGCTGGTAACAAGCAGAGGGACTGTTGAAATGGCACAGACCCAAAGGGTTACGGGGTTGACCGGTCAAGGCAACGACTGGAGAGCGCTCCGAGAATCCGAAAAGCATGGTATTAATTTACCCACGGGCCGAAGGTACTTGATCCTGTTCACGCCGCCATGGACATAGCTATTAAGTTCAGCTGAAAAAACAGACAATATGCGGAAAGGGTATGGGAGACGTGGATGTCCGAAACACAGCTGAAGCCCACCCCTTCCACCGCGTCTTTTTGAAGCGCATCGGTGTAAACCGCTATAGAGTCCGCTATGGAACCTCCGCGTGAAGATACAAGGAATCCTCAACAGCACTGGGTGGCGCCTTACCGCTTATGCATAAGACTGGATCTCCACTTGCATGAGCCGCAGGATGGTCGTGAGAGACTTCTCCACTGTGAAACGAAGTAGAGGTAAAAATCAATTCATGAGACCCGCTCGTTGAGGAGGGTCGTGGAAAGCAAGATTGGAAGTAACAACCCAGCAAAATGGCCAATAAGAAGGGTTGTGACGAACACGCTCTATTATAGTGTCAAAGGCCGACGAGGTAGGAACCTGAAGAACGAAGACAGCGAGACATGAGCTGCTCCCCTCCGCAGGGATAGGGGCAACACCCCGGGCTCCACCTCCAGGCTTTCCCTCGGAGGAACGGAATGCCACCCGTGGCAATTCGCAGACCCTCAGTCTGAATGGGTCAAGAAGGCGGAAGTGGTAGGACCGGAAGGTCTGCCCATAAATGGCAAAACCATAGTCTAGTTTAGCCCGCACCAGCCTGATGTATGGTGGAGCATGGTTTTTCTGTTCGCACCCCCCCAAGCCTTGGAGGTGAGGTGCCGTAAGAGATCCAAAGAACGGCGGCTACTGGCTTTAAAGCGAGTAATGTGAAGGAGATACGTAAGGCGCCTATCAAGCAGACTCAAGAACCTCACTGTCGGCTCCACACGGATAGGGGAGCCATAGAGACGTAACCTTGGAGGCAATTTTTAGGCGACCCCTACGACGAGGATTTTTCCGGAAAAAGCACGGCCGTAGTTTTTGACGTGGAAAATGTAAAGCCATACGCGCAGAGCACCAGGAAGAAACCCTATCGATGGCAACCTGAAGTTGACGTTCAATACAAGGAGATTTTGCTTCATTGATGTACAGGGCAAGATCGTCACCAATAATGAAGTAGCTGACCGAGATCTGGATTGTATCGAACTAACACCATTGAAACCATTGCGAAAAGCAACACGCTCAGGTACACTGCCCTGCGGCACCCCTACGTCAGGACAAAACACCTCGACAGCGTGGCACCACAACGGACCTAAACGAACGGTCCGACATCAACAACTGAAGGAAAAGGGGAAGTTGCCCCCTAAGTCCCAAAAGAGTGGAGGCTCGCAAAACCCCCAACCTCCACGTGCTATTTAATACGCCTTTTCGAGGTCAAGAAGACGGCCAGGGTCAATTTGTTGGAAGCAAAAGATAACTCACGAATGTCGTGATCCAACCGAAGGAGAGGATCCTGGGTCGAGCGATGCGACGAAAACCAACTTGGTAGTCGGAAATTGCATGGAGTTGCTCCAACGTGGGAACAAGAAGGGAAGCCACCAATCTCTTCATGAGCTTACATGTATTGCAGGTCAATGAAATAGGCGATGGTTATTCGGAAGAAGTCGGATCCTTCCAGGTTTGGGAATGGGGACAATATATGCGGTAGAGACAAGACAGGAGGGAAGACCCCCTCCACCAATATTCTATTTATATACCGAGAAGGAAGGCAGTGGCAGTTGGATGTGCATGTCGAAGCATCTGAAGGAGATGCCGTCAGGGCCCAGGCCCGCTCCAACCCCGCAAAAAGCTTGAGGGCGTCTAGGAACTCGGCCCTGGTGAATAGCCGGTTGTATGGAAGGTCTGTTCCAGCGGAACAGAAAAATCAGGAACTCCACCCGCAAGCGACTAGAACGAAAAGGTTTCAGGATAACGGGAGCCGCTGGAGCAGGACGCGAAGTGATAACCCAACTCGTCCGCCACAACTCCGGGAGCAGAGATGACATCAGAAGTTTGCGGGCCATAGGCGAGGATAATAGGCGGATCAGCATGGTGTTTTCGGGAAATTTTTCGCACCTTTTTATGGACTGAAGATACAGGCGTAGAAGAATTAACGATGGAAGCGTATGTGCGAAAATACTGTTTCCGCGTACGGCGATTAATACGCCGGGAACGGGCTGCGCCGAAGCCTTAAACAGAATCAAGTTTGAAGGTGTGGAAGTCTGTTTATACAGCTTATATAACTTACGCTTTTCACGATTAGCCCGAGCACACTCCTGGTTCCACCAGGGGGTTGTTGATTTTCGGGTCCCAGATGAACGGGGTATATGCTCCGATGACGCCTGAATGATAACTTCCTGAAAGTAAGTGAAGGCATCCGCCGGCGACGGGAACACGTTAGTCCCAGGAAAGATGGAAAAGTAAGTGGCCTGATGAAGGAAGACCAGTCTGCCCTGTCCATAGGCGGCCAGCCAGATAAGGTGGTAGCTGGGACTGGGGCCGAGGATGGTATCGACGATAGGGTAGTGGTCATACCACAGAGGGAAGGACGACCTTTCCCACCCAAAACATTCTAAAGACGAGATGGAACACAACGAGATGTCAACACAGGAAAAAAAGTGCCGGTATCAAAACGTTCAAAGGTGGGAAGGCCCGTGTTGAGACCACCCCAATGAAAAATCCTGCAAAATATCCAAAACAACCGGCATTGGGGGACGTAACAGAGTCTCCCCACAAAGGATGTGGGAGGTTAAAGTCACCGAGAACCAACATGGCGGTGGAAGACACGTGAAAAAATCGACGAGGTCTTTCTTGGTATATTTACAGCTGGGCCGCCAGGTACACCGAGCACAGCGTAAGCGCCGCGTCAAGATATACGAGCCGCCACGGCATGCAGCGGAGTAGAGAGTGGAATGGGAGTAAATGGGACAGATTCGTGAAGCAGGATCGCTGCCCCACCTCTGTCGCTGGTTCCACGATTCAGGGAAATAAGGGGCTCCCTGTACCGGGAAGGTTGGAAAAGGTCACGGTCACGAAGTTGCAATTCCTGTAACAAACAGCCAAGGGCTGTGATCGACAAGTAATCTCTTCAGCCTTCGTAATTGGCAGTATCCGCGGCAGTTCCATTGGATGAAACGTGCCATAAACGGGAAATAATCAAAGGTCAGGACGATCCGTGACAATAGTCACGTATGTTTTGGGATGTGGCAGTCTCCTCAAGAGTTTAAAGGCGGAAGGTCCCGGGAGCCGCCGGACGACCCACCGACAGGAACTCAAACCCCGGAGTGAGAGGAAGATCAGCGAGCAGGGATATGTGTGGACCCCCATGTTTTACGAGAGGGTTCCTGGGCACATCAGGAAAGGGCTCGCCAAAGAGGCGCCCCAAATCACACTCCAACATTTCGAACATCCTCCCCTCAGACGCACCCCCGCCAGACTTCTTAGCCAGGCCGGGAAGGGGGACGCGTCTTGCCAGGAGGTGCTCTAACAAGGCTGGGGAAGATGGAAGAGGATGACAAGTAAGAAGGGTGTCGGCGGAGTGGGATGAGACACATCGGATGACAAGTGTATGGCGGCAGCAGTTAAAATCTCGGAAGCGGTCCGCGCTGGAGGAGAGACAGAAGGCTCCGTCGACGGGACCGAAGTCAAAGTGGGTGGAGGGGAAAAGGCAGGAAGGGAAGACTCCTCCATCCTCCTGCAACCATCAGCAGCCAACCCATCCTCAACACACATCGAAGCGGTACCACGTCTACCCGAAGGAAGACTGCGAGAGGGCGAGGTGTCAATCGATACCTCCTCGGACCTCCCCTCGGGCGGGACAACAGTGTCAGCACGTGACACTCCCACGGAAGAAGAGTAGTCCGAAGAGTCCATCGTGGCACCCGAAAAAGTTTCAGAATCGCTCGAATAGTGCTGAAGCGAAGCGGGCGTAGGCGGAGTAAGTAGTAATTTATCAGAACGGGCAGAGGGCGGACCACTGGTCCGAGATCGGCCACGCGGGTTGTCAGCGCGGCGAGCCCGTTTAGGCAAGACAGAGACGGGTCCCCCAGTACAAACGGGATCCTTCTGCTTCAAGAAGTCCGCGGCCCGATAGCAAGCGAGTACGGATGTCTGTCTCGGGAAAGATCCGCCCTGGACGGACTCCCTCGCAACGGCGTTAAGAGGACTTGGTTGTTTCCGACAGGCGAAACAGAAGCAGGGCGTTTTCGGGGAGAACGGTACAGGTAGGCTTCGGACCGAGGCAAAGGACGATCGCCAATCGACACTCAGAAAGCCTGAACTTTATCGCAAAAATCAGATAATCCCTCGGAGATGCTGGACCTCTACAAGGAGAGGAGCATGAGAGAGGGTCGTGTGTGCGCGAAGAACGACGAGAGGGCCGGCGGACCATTTCGGGAGAGGCGGGAGGACAATTGGCCCGAGCCACAGAAACCACCGAAGCAGGTGATTCGGTAACCGGCACAGAAGGCCGAACGGACGAACGTGAAAGCGGAACAAGCTCCGGACACAACGCACGGGGGCGATGAGCAACGGAAGAGGTAACCGCAGATGGAGTGGACGCTGCCGCAGCATAAGATAGAGGAAGATGAGCCAGCTTCTCCCTCGCCCGGCGGGTAGCCTCACGATGGTCATATTTATGAATGGCGCACTGCTCCAGGATTTCCTTCTCCAAGGCCGAAAAAGGGGCAGTGGACAGAGGAGGCCGAGTGTGGCCCCTTGCAGTTAGGACAACCTGGAGGATTTTTGTTACAGTTCGGGTGGAGAGAATGCCACATGTCGGACAGTATGGTCTGGAGACGCAAATATTTCTGGGGGTGACCAATTTATGGCACTTGAAACATCTCTCGGGAAGGGCACATAAGTCGAACCGTGTGCATGGTAAACCAAGTTTTACCTTGGATGGGGAAAGGCACAGAGAAAGTAAGCAACAGACGAGGGTTCGTCTTGGAGGGGTCATCCTTACGGGGAGGGAACCGATAAACGTCGGTGAAAGGCACGTGGTGAGCCTGTAATGAGTGAGGATGTCAATCGAAGCAATCGGAACAGAACTCCGGCGCAAATATGGTACCCTTCGACGTGTTTTCGAACATCGTCAAGGTTTTAGAAATGACGGGAATCTTCCCCAGATGGGATAGGGAAGCAAGGACGTTGCTCCTGGGTACGAGAGGCAGCACGAAAACCAAGAGGGAACCGTTCCTCATGGGCGTTGCCTGTGGCGCAGTAGTTTGAAGAGCAGCTTCCAAAACATCACTAAGGAGAAATGGCTCACAGAGGTCAGTGGACGAGATGAACGTCGAATGTAAATAAAAATAAAGCGGGTAGGAAATCAAGACCCGGGACCCTTGGAGGGGGTCGGAGAAAGTGATCGTCGGCGTCGGTTTTAACCTGGCGTTTAGGAATGGAACCCTGCCGACGCAGGGCCTCTGGAATGGCAAACGTAAAGACGGAGACAAGACAAGGGTACTCTGAGAGGCCACAATAGCCTCACCTGGGTCTAGACGGGGCAGTCCCTGAAACAGGACCGGAAACGAGGGCGATAGGGGTGGGTGGTGAAATACCAACCATTTCATCAACAAGGGCGTCAAGCCCCTGCTGGCCCGCAGGCCTGGGATGGCCAGGGAAGGAGACGGTTGGGGACCCGCCCAGTGTGATTGCCGCCTTTTCTGGAAACGGTAAACTTTTAGATTTTCTTATCCCATGAAAAATACTCCTGCAAACATCAGCACCGCAATAAATAAACACAAATTCAATAACAAAATGATGAATAGAAACATAAATCCGGCAGCGTAACTGCAGCAACCGCGCCCACCACAGGCCAGAAGCTACCTACATCCCCCCTAGAAACCCCACCCCGTAGGGGTGGGCCAAGGGTGTGGCCTCGGGAGAGCCCCCCGGAACTCCGCGTCCAGCCAAGATGGAAAATAAAAGCCGTGCACCCCACGGATAAAAGACGCAAAGCCCAAGATTATGCGCCCAAGTGGAGGACAGCCCCTCACAGGTTGGGGCAAGGTTCGGGACCCCTACAATAGGCGGCCCGGAGAAAGGCAAACAAAAACCGGTTTTTAACCTGTACCCCTCACCCACGTAGGAAGGAGGGCAAGATGATGGGCATATAACACACAGACACACAGCCCGGTAGCCACCAGGAAGCAGGGAAATGGGAAGACTCTCAGAAGAGAGATCAGGGAATACGTAGGGTAGTACGTACAGAAAACGGAGGAGAAGGGACAGAAACAGAGGAAGGGAAGGGTAAGGGGAGGAATAATAATAATAAGAATAAGAATAATAATAAACAAAATAATAATAATAATAATATAATAAAATCTACATTATATAATAATAATTTCAATAATAATATAAAATAAGAAACAAAGAACATATATGAAAAGGAGGGGGAACCACAAAAGGGGGAAAAATCAACGAAAAACAAAAACGTACAACCACTTCGCGCAGATACCAATTCGAAAAGGTATCTGAAGGTTCACCCCACCCCGACAAGGTGGGGGTACGTTACGGGGGGGTAATAATAATATAATAAATTCTGCCATCACCACACAATAATAAAAATAATAATAATAATAATAATAATAATAATAATAATAATAATAATAATAATAATAATAATAATAATAATAATAATAATAATAATATTAATGTGTTACTTAATTATGTTGTATATCGGTGCAATAAATTATTGTCTGAAATGCATCTGATTACTAGCAACCACCTACACATCTTGCACTGAATGTTCAAGGATTTTTTGCACCTCTAAACATACCTTAATACTAATAAATTTTTTTCAGTACTTATTTTTGCTATAGGGAAACAATTTTATATTTTAAGTGTGCATAATTTTCTACTTAAGAGATGTAAGAATGATCCCAATTCTAATTTCTTTCGAGATGTCTGTGTGTGTGTGTGTGTGTGTGTTTATGTCGTGGAATATCTACCAAATTTTATAACATTTAACACATTACCAGTTATCAAAATTAAAAACAAAAAATCCATGCTGGACAGGTACCTACTACCTAGATGCTTCTTTTAAATAATGCACGCGAATTTATTTAATTACTATAATAATACTTAAAAAATTACAAACCTGTAAAATAGCATCGCTTAATTTTGACTCAAGAACCAAAGGATACTTCGACTTGGAGAGGTCATTGAAGAACTTTTGTTTTTCTGATTCACATTCCATCTCAAACATTTCTTCTTTTATCTGTACAGATAAGAGACCATCTGAGGAGTCTTTGTTTTAATCTGAAATTGAAAATAAAAAACATTTACTGATTAGTAAGCTGAAAATCAATTTAATAAGAATAACAATTTGAAAACACTTGCCCTTCATTAAACTCAAAATGTTCAATAAAGGCACAACAAAATTCTGCTGATTTTAATTTGTCTTCTATAATCTCTCTGCAAATATTTGCCAAATTTTTATTGTAATCTACATATATGCTTATAATCGTAATAAGGCTTGAAATCAACCGCCATCATTGGGCTAAAAAAAAATTAGTTTATAAGAATCATATATCCAGTTGTCAATTGTCTAAGCAGTCTGTAATATGCAATAATGCTGTGGCACTCACTAAATGTGTTATCTGATTAAATAAATTTACTGTAACACAAAAAGATCCATTTAGAGTGTTACAAATCCATGGATACGTCTCAAAGCTCTGGTGAAAGCTATTTACATAACAAATAATAATAATAATAATAATAATAATAATAATAATAATAATAATAATAATAATAATAATAATAATAATAATAATAATAATAATAATAATAATAATATAACAGATCACAAAACACACACTGGCAAAAATTCAGCTTCAAAGATGATCATTCTAGAATCTAGAGCAATTATCCCTACTGAAAATATTTTTCACTTTTACCAGACTGAAAAATTTTACTGCTTATACTATGAGAAAAGTATCGAATTTTAAGGGATTAGGAAAACAATTTGTTTAATAATTAAAAAAAAATAAAGCTGTGTGTGTGTTGGTAGTAACCAAATAATTTAGTTTAACATTAATTCAGTTCCACAGATATAAAATACGAGATTTTTTATATATATAATAATTTTTAAAAAACTTATTCAACTGTTACCATTTGCAACAAAAGTATTATATAGTCTTATGGAAATTACATCAACTACCTTTGAAGTGGAGGAACAGTACAAAAGATAAACTCCTCCACCTTCACCTCCACCTCGTGTATATATAATTATTATTTTTTTAAAAATCAAATATCACTTAAGTGGAAATTTTATCACAAAATTTTAATATCTCTATGTTTAATTTAAAGTGGTGTAGGTAAAAGTTGATATTCCATTACCTCTTGATGATAATTTATAACAATAGTGAATATCAGGTTAAAAAGTCTTGTTTATTTATAACTAGCAAAATTAATGATTTAAAATTAAATATTATGGACCAAATATTAATATTAATCGAGCTTTCAACTGCAAAGACTAGGGAATTAGGTAATAATAGGAATGAGAGAGAAGAAATGGTTCCACAAACATTAGTTTTAAAAATTGTTAGGAAAGGAGTATATGGTGCAAGTAGGGTTGGGAAAAAAACCATTTTTTTCAAATTGTTTTTTTTTTCAGGAAAAAAACGTTTTTTTCATGTTTTTTTCGTTTTTTTGTTTTCGTTACAATTTATAGTAGGTTGTAGCCTGCAAACTACTGTTTGTAGGCTTCTACTTACTAATTTTACTAAGTATTTTACATTTGTATCATATAATTATATTTATAACTTACTTTTAAACATTAATGTATATTATATTTATATAGAATGAGTCTGAATGGACAAACTCAAAAAAGTGAACTAGGGATGCAATATGAAAAATAAAAATATTTGAAATTAAAAATAATTTAACCAGATTGTAAATGAAGGAGGATGATGAGTGAATAAATTAAATATTTGGCTTTTGGAATATCAACTTTTGATTCACTAATTACTAGTCCCCATTCACTAATCACAAGTCACTACTGAGTACTGAATACTGTGATGTGACTACTGTCAAGCTCATTATCACTGGGCTCATCAGCGTGATCAGCCACATTTAATTTTGATATGACTGATAAGTCTGATATCTCAGAGTCGTATGAAAGTATTCGTGTGGAGAATGACTCAGTGTGTGAAGGAGGGCAGGACAGTAACAGGGACTCTTAAAGCTTAGGCTGAATTAGCATAATCATCTCTCTTCAGTTGGCAAATTTCAGAATTTCCTTAGTTCTAGATTATAGCAATAAAATACTAGTTTTGCAAAGTCTACACAACAAAAGTTACATTTCATGCGAGGGCCTTTGCTAGCTTTTATTTCCTTAAAAAGTACAGTCACACGACTTTTTGCACGTGACATTTCTAAATTCTGATTAAATAATTATGATAAAAATGTTACTGAAAGCTGAAACAGAGTAAGAAAACATTAATTAAGCCACAAACAAAATATTTTCAAGGAGAGAACAGAATTATAAAATAAAAAATATGGAAAACCCATAAAAATTTTGAACACAAACTCAGGGGCTTCCACCTTGTAGGAAATTGGAACCAAAAACTGTCCAAATTAGAGTATATTTGCTAAAACTTATAATAAAATTGTTCAAACATGTAAATTCCACAACTTAATTGAAAAAAACAATTTTTATTTGTTTTTTTCAGACTGTTTTTTTCATGAAAAAAAACATTTTTTTCGGAAAAAAGCGAGCTTGTTTTTTTTCCTTTCCCAACCCTAGGTGCAAGCTTACCTAACGCAAATCTGAGGTGAGCACCGACACAATTTGAGGTGAAAAATTAAATTTGGTAAGAAATACAAAAGATGAAAAAGAATTCCACAGTAGCGAGTTGATTGGAAATGAATATGCAAGAATATATTTCCCAATTTTCACACAAAGCTTGTGCGAAAACTGTGTTGCAAGGGATTCTAATAGGAGGTAAAAAGTGAGTGGTCAAATCACTTGAGTACCTGCCAATATAGTACCTATAGAAATGAGTTAGAGCACCAAAGTTACGCTGCAGAGATCAGGAGTTAGGTAAGTAAGTAAATAACAGTTTATAAGTCTTCTACCTTGGACTTTACTTTAACTATAAATTGGAGGAACAGAAGTCCCCTACACCCCAAGATGTGAAAACAGAACTCTAAAGAAGAGCTGATAAGATCTTTGCATAGCTGGAGTAACTGTGGGGAAGGAAATAATCTCTTTCAACCTGAACAAATTTCTCAATTTCCTTGAAGCCAACCTAGCAAAGATTATAATATGAGATTGAAAGTGATTTTTATTTACAGTGTAACCAAAATGTTTGCACTGTTCACGTTGAGATTCTAAAACTTGAAAGAGTAAGGAAAGTTTGGAGGTGTTCTGAGTGGAAGATTTGTTAAAGTGGAATTTTAAAGTTGAAGTCAAAAGGCAACTCTATATGCAAAAGAGAAAACACATTTGAAATGGGTAGAAGAATGATGCTGAGTGGTCAACATTCGAATTGGTAGAGTTACAAGAGCAGCGGACATTGTTAATAAAAAGTAGCAAAAAGGTATGAAATAAAAATAAACCTAATGAATGCCACTATTAACATGGAAAGAAGTAAACAAAAAACAACAACTTATATGGAACAATATGAAAGAAAGATAAAAATGAGGAAGCAAAATAAAGGAGAAAACTGAAGGAGTGGAGTTTAGAGAGCAGAAACAATGCCATATCCTGTTAAAAATCTTGCCTATTGTTACAATATTTCTCTTCCTAACTCGAGGTATCTTAATTGGAAATAAAATTCTCCCATGTTTTAGTAGCCAGCCCTCAATCTCCTCTGTTCAAGATTGCAAATTTGAATTATCTTGTTCTCCTTTGATGAACTGTGCTCTTCCATAGTTTTTTAGATAAGTCTCCTTTTGGTGTGATTCCTTGAAGGTGAATGAGATGTCAATGCAATTTTTGGCCATGAACTTATCAAGTCAACATATCAATTCCCTTTGTTCCTCTCAGTTTAGTTTGTATTGTCGCTGATTAAAAGCCCACCATCCTGTCATATCAGTGCTGTTGCTCGTGGGGATTGCTTGTTTAAAGTCACGCGTTCTATCTACTTCTGTGACATTGTTCTTTTTTTTTGAACGCGAGCCAAGCCCTCGGTTATGCTAATTTTAAATGCATTCGAGTTTGCATTTCCTCAGAGATGCCATTCTTGTGGCGTTTCAGCTAGCTTAAGGAATGCCTTATTAGAACGCTTTTAGTATATCAAAACTAGATTATATAAATTGTGAATCTTCAAGTTTTCTCATAAATAATCTTCACCTCCCCAAACAGAGTTAAGATAGCCTATCGGCCATATTAACCAAACTTGATATCAAAAAAATGTGTCACGATATACTGTCAATAATACGATAATACCTCGGTTATCGATCTATAATTCCATAAGTGTATTAATGTTTGGAGTCTTCTTCCAGATTTATTTTATTTCTTTTAAAGATTCCTCTTTTACTTTTGCTAATCAACAACTTAATATTCTTTAAACCATTTACTCTCTAATCTACTTATTTAAATTTAAATTACAAATTGTGCCTAAATTTTCAACATAGAAGTCTGAAACTCGCAAAGGTAGCGTACATTCTCTCATTTCTACTACCCCTGAAATCAGCATTCCTAGTGATTTGAGTGCTCGTCACCTACAATGGTTTTCCTCTAATTCTCATAATCGAACTGGTCTTCATCCCTTCCATTTCCCTATCTACAAACCTAAGCAAATGATGCAGTTTTCTGCTAACTAGTATACTAGAATACTAGTATTCTTAATCGTCTTGTAGATGAACCCAACATAGAACTCGATATCTTTCTTAATCATTCTCCTGTAGGTCTAGTTAATAGGTTCTCTTACCATTTTCTGAGTTCATCTGTACCACTCTCCTCCACCTCTGTATCTTTATTAATCTCTCTTTAAAGTTCTCTCTCCACCAGAACAACTCCCCCCGCCACCTCTTAATAAAAGTGGAAACCTTATATTGATTTCAGTGCTACAAGTATGGCTCATTGAACCTTATTTGGGTTGGTATTCTCTTGTAATTCTCCTTGGAATTTTCGGAGTTCTCTATTGTACGCTCCAATTGCCAGTGTGATCCTCTCTGCATGTACTTAGGGCAGCAATTCGAGTTTCTTACCAATCATCCCAAAATTTCATCTCCTGAAATCAACTTTGCAAATATCATTTCTGAGTTGCTCAGAAAAAACTTTTCCCCGCATAGGGAAATCATTGCCTTCACTAATGAAAATCTACATTTGTTCCTCTTTCTTCTCATCTGATTTCTCTCTCCGAGATGTCATACACTTGTATCCTACATCTAGCGATAAAAGATAATTAGTCTTTCCATCTCAAAACTCCTCAAACTTTTAGATGATTAAGCAACTCTGGTGTTATTCTTTCTTCTTTACCCCTCCAACTCATTAATGCGCCTGAAGGAGTACTATATTTTTAAACTCAATTGCATTTTCTTTTTTAATAATTAACATTTATTTCATATATATATATATATATTATATATATATATATATATATATATATAACTATAATATATATATTATATAAATAGTATAATATGTATATATATATATATAATTAGATCACTATACTATATACTCCACTAAAGACGAAACTCTATCATACGTATATATATATAAATCCATGATTGTATTTAGGTTTTATGGGATTTGCAACAGGCATATTTGTTAGGATTAGATTAGCGGAAGCTCTATGTTGTAAGTCCGTTAGTAACTATTTATTCTTTGTTCGGTGATTAAGCTCTTGGAATTGAATAATCAAAACACAGTATGTTGTCGCCCCAGATAGTGAAAGGCCATGAATAAGAATAAATGGAGTCGAAAGTGATTGGTTCAATGTTAAATAGCGGAGTGAGGCAGGGATGTGGTTATGTTCTCACTTGGCATAAAAACTTCATATTTGTATATGGATTTTAGGTTATGAGAAGGAATTGAGGGTAGTTGGGGCAGGGGATGGGTGTTTAGATAACTCGATGGGCAGAATGGAAAGGGAGTGGAGGGTAGCTCCGTGACCCTACTTATATCCGCTTGAGCATTTTTTTTGGACGGTTCGGACTTGATTGTGTGGGGTATCTAGAAGAGAGTTTGGAGAGCGATTGGCTTAGCAGAGATTTGGCAGCTGGTGTGTATACAAGGCAGTGTTTGAACGTAAACGTAGATAAGAGTTAAGGTTATTGGTTGTTGAGTGAGGACAGTCCTTGGTGTGAAGTTATTTTAGATTGTGATCAGTGTGAACAAGTGTCTGAGTTTAAATATTTAGGATATATGATATGCTGGATGATAAATGAGGTTTTCGGGGAAACAGATAATGCAGAGATGTAGTAGGAGAAAGTTGTGGTACCATCGGCAGAGAAGTGTGTAAATGGAGTGCAATTAATCCTTGGTGGATGTTAAAGGGACTAGTCTTTGGAGGCGCTTAGGGTGTTACATGCAGGGTTATCGTTAGTCCTCCCTGTGTCTACTCGCAGATTATAGTAAGTGAAACTATGGATCTTTGAATAAGAGTATAGATCTAAAGTACAAATTGTCCGGTCTCGCCTCAGGTGTGTTCAGATAGACAAATCTCAAGGGCGTGTAAGGTGTGACAAGAATGATAAAATGAGCGGAATGCAAACTTAATTAATAAAGGAGTTGGTTGTTGCGGTGGAGAGGAAAGGGGTTAAATGAGAAATCAAATGAAAGCTTACAATTTTGATGATGGCTCCTTGGTCACTTGTGGAAAGATTACTGGACACCCCTGATAGATGGTTGGTTAAGCGGATGTATAGTTGAGAGTGTGTGCTGGAAACGACCGGCTGGGAGACTGAAAAAATAGTGGATTTAAGTCAGTAAAGGAATGCCTTGTGTGGAGGAGAAATGAGAGTTTGGCAGAGGCAAGAAGAAAGGAGCATAATAGGAGTGAATGCGGCGGTTTTGTGAGGGGGTATTTGGTTGCTGGCTTACCTGTGCCAAAGGAAGAACCCCACATTGACGAGATGCCATAGTTGAAGTCCATCGTTGTCAGGTGAAACTCGTGTGGATTTTCTGGACTGCGGCACAAAAATTTCCTCACTAAAAGGACTTGTACAAGTATTAACGGGATCCTCGGTGGTAAGGCTGGGCTTTCTTCTACTACTTTTCTGTTTCTAGTGGCATGTTGCACACCTTACCCACATTCTTGGGAAAAAGGTGTTTGATGATGATTATATATATAATAACACTGCTCAAAGGTGATATATATATATATATATATATATAATATATATAGGCTATAACTAAACTTACTAGTATGATATATTATATATATACCTATACTACTTATATAACTGTATCCACTGTCCCCTCCTTTTATCGTATATACTATATACTTATATGTGGTAATAGATGAGAATATATATAATAATAATTATATTATATATAATTAATTATATGTTCTCTACTTTGTAAGGGTATAATTGTGTGGGTAAAAAAAAAAAAAAAAAAATCTGAATTGATGACTGCACAGTAGTATAGCTGTAATCATTATTTGTGAATTATTATTTTTTATTATTCTTTTTCTTTAGATTAAATTATATGCATGAATTGAGTACGGTGGATGGATTAGTCTTTAATAAGCAAATGTCATTTTGTGCTCTTATTCCAATCGCTTTGTACTTACTTTTATTTTCTAACATTCTATATAAATTACCATAAAAGCTATCCAATAATGAAATACTCAAATATTAACAGTTTTTTTTCTTTTTAAATTTTAAAATATCTACATCCCTATACTGATAAGTTCGACAATTCAGTAATGTTTCATCAATATTCTCTTATTGGGAGATTAGAAATATTTTGAGTTATAACTCATATTAACCAATAGGTTACATACCAAAATAAAAATAATGAAAATTACTAGAATGGTTAAAAAATAAAAAATAAATTAAAGAAACTTTTCCAACTTCATGAACTTTCAAAGTAATCAAGTGTTAAGATCTAAATCTCAATTTCATCACACTTCACACTTACAAACATGCGTGTTTTGTTTTTCATAATGAATATAAAAATTATTTATTTTCATACCTGAATTTGTTCCAAGTTAGGAATTTGATCAAATTGTGTGTTCTTTAAATCTTCCTCTGCTAAGTCAAATGCTTCTTCCTTTATAATAACTTCACACTCTGGACTTAAAGAATTCTGTTCTTTAAATCTTCCGCTGAGAGGTCTAATGGTTCTTCTTTTATATCAATCTCGCTCTATTTCCATTTTTGAATGATAACTTAATCTATCTTATTTTTAAAGTAATGTTTATAAACCAAAAAATGTCAATTTATAGAATTTTATTTAAAAAGGAGAGACCTTAAATGTAGTTATAATGTTTTTATATAAAATCTTTTCTCTTCACTTTTTGAAACCTATCTGAAAATATAATATCAAACTTAAAGATCCATCAACAATGCACATTTGACATTCATTTCTAATGTCTCATTTTAAACAAATTTACAATTACTCTTTACTTACAAAAAACATTTTATCAAAACTATACATTATACAAGTATATAAATTATGTGTCATGCTGTATTTACAATTTAATTTACAAAATATTTACATATATTTCAACTATTATTGTCAGATACTTGTAAGTCTACAAAGATTTTAATTTTTTTTTTTTAAACAAATATCATTTCTCTAACAAAAAATTTGGAAAAAAAAAATTCTTGATAAAAAAAAAACATGAAAAAAACATGTAAACATGTAGGTAAAAAAAAACATAAAAAAAACATAACAGGCAAAAGGAAAAAATCATTTAACTTGCCTACAGTATGTTTTAATTTTTTTTTTTTTTAGCCTGTTTTGACATTCCCAATATTTTTAATATCATGTAGGCAATCAATAAATTCTAATATCTTTGGAAATGCGATAAATATAATTAATATATATTGTTGATTTTAACTAAGTATAAGAAAAAATATTCTTTTATTTTGTGGAAGATACCCAGCTGCCGACTAACTATATTTTTTATTTACTATCAAAAGATATATGCACCAACTAAGTCACATGAATCAGTGGTTGGCAACCCTTGAGGTAGATGACAGATTAAATGAGGAAAACATTGTTTTTGCTTAATTGATAAAAGAATTAAGAAATGACCCAACTTACTTCATAAATTTACTAGAATGAAGATACAATATAAAAATGTTTCGAAATTATAAAAATGTTAATGTTATAAGAGTATATATATAAATAATTTCCAAAATCTTTACAAAATGTCTATGAATTGGTCAATATTAATATAAAAAATATACGGTATATATATATTTTTAGTAATAAAATGCTTTTACAACAGAAAATAATTCTTATATTATATTTGGCTTTTTTTAAAGTAAGTGATTCTTAATTTACCCTTAACTATTTATTCCGAATTCTCGAATTGTGGTTTGCAGTTCAATCATTTTCAATCATTCGGTATACACAAACTACCTCTTGCCAAGTAAGTCACAAACTTGATTTGTTTGGTAGTGGATGAAATTTTCATATGAAATAACTGATATATTAGGTTGATTCATGTACATAACAACCATAAGAACTAGTTTGTCTCAACATGTGATGCTGAATAATCACACTTAATATCCTTCATTGGTATCAATGGTCGTGAAGTATTTGATTGGTCTGGTTGATTAGATAAAGTGGCAAGAGTGGTGGTAGAAAAGGCCCCGTGTTCTAAGTTCTCTTCCTCTTCTTGACTTATCTCTGCAATAACTTGCTGAATTTTTCTCTTCATCTTTTTTCGCAAATATTCTGAACTCATATTTCGCATTTCTGATGCAACATACTTTCCAAAAACTAAATACTGGTCATCCTCCTGAGAAAGAACTTGTGCTGCCTTTTGTAGAAATGTATCATGATCCATCATTGTAAAGGTTCTCATTTTACTTTCAGATTCAATTTCATTCCTGTCATTTTCTGGATCTTGATCCGATTTTTCTTTATCCGTTGTGGTAATTTCCTAAAATAAAATAAAAATTTAATAAATATGGTAGTGAAAAATTAATAGGCCCTATACATTGTCTTAACTTACAATCTCTTACTAAATAATAAAGGCACAATAGTCAAAAAATGTCAAATTATACACAAAAAAAATAAATAAATTAATAAAAAAACCGATTAGCTACTTTCTTATTTTACAATTACACCTATATCTTTTTCTTGGTCCACAGGTTCAAGCTAATCCCCATTCATATCGCAGTTAAAACTTTTTTTGAGAAACCTAGGTGAAGAGCCTTTACAATTTTACTATAAAATTCATTTGCCACTTATCTGCCCACCCAAAGAGAGTTTATCAAGATCATTTTGAATCTTTATACATCCCTTCACTATTCCTAACTGAAGGTATAGCCACTTTAATATCTGCAAACTTGGAAACCCTTACATTTAAGTTCCTGGAATTACAAATACTTATATGTAGGGAACAATAGTAACCCCAGCTCTGAACCCTGTGGGACACCACTCTTCACTATTTCCCCATGACTGTTTTATTGCCATTTAGTTGTCATACACTGTTTTCTATTCCACAACTACTCTTTAATCCAACAATGTATTTCGACACACTTGACCTATGTTTCACCACTAGTCCTTCTCTCTAAATACACCATTTCGCTCTATTGGTAAATCTGACCACAACCTTATATCTTAATTTCAATACTTTCTCTCCAACACCCTCATACTACCCTATGCGTTTTTTCTGGCACTTTGATCGGGCTGATTAAGGGGCATTATGAATTCTACGCTAACTATAATTGAATGACTTCTTTGACTCTGGTGACGCTCCGGCTTCTGCCACTAAGGTGGGAGCTGTAATCGTTGACGGAATGAACAGGTTCATTCCTTCTTCGACTAAATCTTTCTCTCTTCATAATTCATGGTTCGATCGTGCCTGTTCTCTGGCCATTCGGGCTAGGGAACAATGCGCATATAGGAAGTGGAAAAATTCTCGTTCTCTATCATCTCGCTAATTTCCACTCAGCTAATCGTTGCGGGGATACTCTTCGACGAGCAAAGCGGGCTTTCATCAAACGAAAGTGCGCTAACATCTCTAGCAACTTCTATAAATTCTGGCCTCTTGCCAAAAACATCTCTAACAATTTCTTTAAATCATCTTTTGCCCCTCTTATTCGATCTGATGGCTCTGTTTGCTAACTCTCCAACTAAGGCCAATCTCTTCGGCCTCCTATTTTCCCTAACTCAACTGACATGGACGATTCTGGCATTTCCCTCCTCCTTCTCCTTCTCCTCTCAGGTGTCTATGTCTTTACCTGTAATACACGGGCTCCTGGGATCTATGAACGTTGGGAAGGCAGGGGTGGCCCAGGATATACATTCTCCAGGGTTTTGAGGGAATGTAGCACAGTGCTGAGCCCCCGCCCACTCGTTCAACTTATATTCTCTATGTCTCAATACCAGCACTCTTCCGTGCTATGCCCGCCCCTCGTTCAACTATATTCTCTGTATCTCAATTAATACTACTAGCTCAATACTAATACTAATACTACTAGCTCAATACTAATACTCAATACTAATTCTCTTCCATCTTCTGTGTTCCTGCTGGCGTTTAATCTCACTCACTTAAAGCTGTGTCTGTTCTCATCTGCGTAATTTGCTTTACAGCGGATGAAACTGGTGTGCAACACCCCCTCCTGAATAGGACTCTGCCCGTGGTGGTGGTGACAGCTAAAAAAAAAAAAAAAAATGTACCATACTTTATAGTTGATGATGTTTAAAATACAATAATAACAACAATCAAGGATTATATATATATATATATATATATATATATATATATATATATATATATATATATATATATATAAAATATAAAAATATTTTTATATATATATATATATAATATATATATATAACATAACATATATATATTTATATAACAATATAACTATATATATAACATAACCAATAATATATATATATAACATTATATTATAATACTTATAACAACTATATATGTATATGCTCTCTAGCATAACAACCTTTACTCTTGCTGCTGTAATAACTTAACACCATATGCTCCCACTGCTCCCTTTGCCTTATAATAACAACCTTAATATGTATATATAGAGAGAGAGAAGAGAAACGGCTGAAATAGAACGTTAAATTGGAAAAGATAAAAATAAAAAAAACAAAAAAAATCAAATTCATATTAAATTTCAATAATAATAATAATAATAATAATAATAATAATAATAATAATAATAATAATAATAATAATAATAATAATAATAATAATAATAATAATAATAATAATAATAATATATTTAAAAAAATATTAAGAAATAAAAACATTCAGTTAAATACAGTTTCTTTCAAGGAAAACGAATTTTTGCCAATATCATAAACTAGTGTCATCATATTTCGTACTTTATAAAATATATATTATTTCTAAAATAAGGAACTTTAATTGACTTATTTTTGTAAAAAGAGTAAAATTTATTATTTTATTTCACTGATTCTAATAATAATTTTGAATTTATAATTTCTTTAATAATTTACTATATTTCAGAAGTCCGAAGTTTGAACGAAATTTTAAAGTACTTATGCTTTAAAATGAGAAACAAATTCGCTCAAACAGTTCTTCAGCGACAAATCTATAGATGAGCTAGCCATGTTATATCACTATACATTTTTGGCGCAATTTGATCGATGTGAGCATTATATAATAATACTGATAATGTGCTCACAATTGATCTAAATTTACAGATTACCTGGGCATAATTATATTAATATTATTTCATTGTAATTGATCCGCTTTTTGAAGCTGCATATAACATATATATATTTATAAATGTATAGCTTCTACTTATATAAATAGCGAAAATAAAAGTAATATTTGCTATATATAATATATATATATATATATATAACTCTTTATACTATATATATATCTGTGAAAATGAAATAATATATGAAATTTAGAAAAAAGAATTGATTTATTTTTATCATCTATGAATCAGTCATCGCCGCATCAATAGATGACTGGACGCTACGCCACTGATATATATATATATACCTTATATATAACTTTCTCTATATATATAAAGCTGCTATGTATATATATATATATATATATACGCCACTTATATGTGCTGCTCTACTATAACTAACCATAACCAATAACCAACATAATAATATATGCTGCTGCTATGCTGCTGTATATATATATATATATATATATAATGAACTACAATATTCGTCCACGACAATATTCGTCTTTTTTTTTGAAATTCGCCAGAAAAGTCAATATTCGTTCTTCCTCCAACGTGCTCGACTAGTCAGTTGATCGTAAGTTGATCCAGCCTTGAGCGGTGATTGAAAGTACGCGTATTAACGCTTGTTTAATACTTTATTTCTTTTTAATATTTACTAGTTTTTACAGTTAATGTTCTACTAAAAGCAGTACTGTAAGTGACCATGGGTAGCAAAGAGTGGAGTGGCGATAAAAAAGAAAAGCTTTGAGTAATGTATTTGCAATGATTTCTGAGATCAATTTTTTAGTGAAAATTTATTTTGTTAAAGATAGGCAAAATTCAGGACTGGGAACGGATTAAACCATTTTTAGTTAATTCCTATGGGAAAAATTCGTTCAATATTCGTCCTTCAATATTCATCCTCCCTCAGGAACAGATTAATGGCGAATATTTGAGTTCCACTGTACTTATTCATGAGTGCTTGCCATATCACCGGGTGCAGTGCGCTTTCAAAGATATATAGATCCTGTCAGTGGTGCGGTGCAGTGGGAAATACAGAGGTGCGGTGGGGTGAGGTGTTTGGTGTGTGCTGCGCTCAATTTGGTGCGGTGCGAAAAATTTCGCTGCACGGAAAAACCTTTATTTCCGCATTTTTTTTTTCAAAAAGATAAATAACGCACGAAACATCTCGCCAGTAATTGTAACTTGTAATATTAATAAAATGTCTTTTTTTTATTCTTCTCTAAGAAAATTATCCTTAGATCTGTTTTCCTTTACTTTATTTATTTATTTATTTATTTATTTATTTATTTTATTCTTTTTTAGCAAAATAACACCATTACAGACAAGTAAAAACTGAAAAATATTTCCACAAAAGGAGTAAATTTTAAAAAAGTTACCCTTATTATTTAGTGAAATTTTCATTTTCTTTGAGTGAAGAAGTCTTCATAAAAAATTTATTTTAAGGTTAACTTAACTAATTTAATCAAATGTCAAAAATTATTATTATTATTTTTTTAAATAAATCTAATCAAATGAATAAAAAATCAATTAAAAAAAATAAATTATTCATAACTTGCAAATATTAAGGTCATAAATTTATTACTTTTTTTAAATTTATTTTTCGCGTATGTTTTATAGGGTTGGCCGATTACCTCATTTTTGCGCACCGCACCGCTCCGCACCGGGAGGTCATGCACCAGCACAGCACCACACCGCACCGCACCGCACCACCCGTCATCTTACCGCACCGCACCACACCACACCACACCACACCACACCACACCACCCCACCGCCTATTTTGCAATGCGCATCGCACTGAGAGCGAACCACAGCACCGCACCGCACCGCACCCGCACCCACAGAAATTTGCGCACCACGCACGCACCGCACCGCACCGACATATATATATATATATATAATATATACCTATATATATATATATTATATATATATATATTAATTTAGATATAGATATATATATCTCTATTAAGTTGTAAATTTCACTATATATATATATATATATATATATATATATATGCTATATGATTCAGAAGACTCTGGAGAAAGTGGGTTGACAATAGCCAAGAGAGAGAAGAAAATGAGAAGAGAAAAAGAACAACGAAATGGATTATCAGAAGAGGCTGAAAGATCTTGAGAAGGTTGTAACATACTGATTGTTTTTTACGGAATAACGTCGGAGAAGGCTTTGAGGGTAGATGAAGGAAATATTTGATGTTTTTTTATTTTATTTTATATTCTTCTAAAAATACTTTTAATTAAAAAATTTTAAATTTCAAAAAATTTTAAATATCTAAAAAAAATTGAATTTCTGCGGTGAAGCGAAAAAAGTTTTGAATTAATGAACCTTTTGAGAATTTTTGGATTATGGTAATGCTTCAACGTATAATAAATGATCAACCTGAAATATGATTTAGGATAGGATATAAACTGTGTCGTGACGCCTCTCAGAGTCTGCTTCATTTTCTTGGCTCAATAAGATCGAGGGCTGCTTAACTTATATAGTTTGCTAGAGATTTTACTTTAACATTCTACAATCTAGTGATAATATTAATAATTAGTAGTGATAGTGTTTAATTATTGATAGTGTTATTATTTAATTGGTGATAGTATTATTTGGTGATAGTGTTTTTAATAGTGATAGTGATGATGATATTGATGGTGATAATATAGTAATAATAAATATAGTAATGGTGTTAATGTTAATTATAGTAATCATAATGATAATGATGGTGGCAGTGGTAATGATAGTAATTGTAATGATGACGGTAATGATAGTGTTGATAACCATAATGGTAATAATGATGTAATAATAGTGATGGTAGTGATGGTAATGACAGTTAAAAATAGTAACGGTAGTATTGATAATATAATGATAGTATTAATATTTATATATATCTTTATATGTTGAGTTTTTGATTTTTGTATTTTATATTTATTTATACAAAAGCGCCCACGATAACTCAGTGGTAGAGCACTCGCCGACCAACTTAGTAGGGTCGCAACTGGTCCGGGTGAGAGAATGTGAGGCTGTTCTCCTTAAAGCAGCTCCATCCTGCTCCGGACATTAAACGAGTACCTCCTTGATTAGAAGGCTCTGCCGTGAGTGAAAAGTCTTTTCTCTAAAAAAAAAAAAAAAAAAAAAATATATATATATATTAATTCCTTTCTGATTTACCTTAAATATTTTCATTTTTATTTAAACTTTCGTTTTCATATACAATACATTTAATAATTTGTAGTATTAATTGTCTCCGTTAAGTAACTTTTATCATATATATATATATATATATATATATATATATATATATGTGTATATATATATATACCTATCACTAATATATAAATATATACTATATATAATAACATATATATCTTATACTCTAATGATTATGTAGGCTTGTGATGAAACAATATTTTATTATTTTTCCAGCACTCATGAGTTGAGGCAAATGTTCATGTGCCATGCATCCGTTTAGCACTGAAAAAAAAAAAAATAATATGAATGATATTCCTAACTATCTATTAATTTTTTAAAATTAAAAATAAAAATAATTTATTAAAATTGATTCATTTTATTATATGCATATTTTAATAAATAATTTAATTTTACACGAATACTCGTATTTTTAACAAAAAGGACAAAGATCTATTAAATTAACTTACACTGTACATGCGATGGGGTGTTATTGTATGCAACAAATCGTTATTTAATTTCTACAACAAAAATTTTCTTAGGGCTCCTCAGCCTTCTGACGACCATAACAACACTTTAATTACCGGAACCGAAAAAATGCTTAGTACTAGATCAAAATGTAACGGGTACAGGGCTACAGTAAAATGCTTAGTGCAGGGGGCAGTAAAAATAACTCAGTGCAGGGGCAGTAAACATGCTTAGTACAGGGCTTTAAAATGCTTAGCGCAGGGCAGTAAAATGCTTAGTACAGGGCTGTAAAAAATGCTTAGTACTACAGGGCTATAGAAATGCTTCAGCAGGGCCGTAATGATTCTTAGGCTGGGACAAGTAAATGCTTAGTAAAGGCTTTGAGGGTATCAATATGTATATGTATATATATATATATATATATAACTCTTATATATATATGTATAATAATAATATTATATATAGCAATATATATATATCTATATATATATATATGCTCCCTGCTATTCTCTTCTTACTTATATATCTCATAACTTATATATATATATATATATATATATATATATTATCTAAACACCGTGTCCCGCATGGATGCAGGGGGGTGTCATTCGCAGAATGTATTTTCAATATTATTGCAACCGTTCATGGGAGGAGTAAAAAGTGAAATGGCAGAAGAGGGTTCCCCAGCCTCAAACAGCCATGCGAAGATAATCTTCATATTCACTAACTGCGTCGAAATCTCACAACTAGACCAAATCACCCACAACAACTTCTTAATTTTTAGAAGTCCAAAATTATGTTTTCTTCATTGCTGCCTCCAAAGAACTGATGGGATAATTTTGCCACTCTCCTCTGATGACTTAATTCGAAAACTAAATAATTTGTTTTCTATATGTCTCCTAACTTTCAATTTTAAAAAGACCTGGATTTAAATTTTACATTTCGTGCTCCTTCTCATGAGTCCGATAAAAAAAACTAATTTTCTTTGTTTTATAATTTGATTTTATTTAAATTTTTGATTCAATAAAATTTTAAAACACGTTTTATGTTGGTTTTGATAATTTTACTTGTTTCTAAATAATTTTCTGGCCTCAACACACGCATGCAGAGCATCTTCCCTTAGACTAAAAACCTTTTAAAACTTTCTTTAAATAGTCTGTCTGTTCAAGATTTCAGCCTTCCTCTTTAGTGTCTTCTCTAGTTCTTCTCTTTCTTCTCTTATATATATATATATATATATATATATATATACCTACTAGATATATATATATATATATATATATATAACATCTTTCCTCACTCTTCCTATCTTTGCTACTAACTGTATAACTTAACCTTAATAATATATATAACTTATATATAATATTTATTCCTTATTATTATATATATATATATATATATATTACCAACAGGTCAGATAGATAGAATATTATCAAGGAACGGGAATTCACCAGTATACTTTAGAATTGAAAATAAATTCATGTACTATTTATGACGTTTTCGAGCATAAAGTAATCTTCTTCTTCTTCTTCTTCTTCTTCTTCTTCTTCTTCTTCTTCTTCTTCTTCTTTTTCTTCTTCTTCTTCTTCTTCTTCTTCTTCTTCTTCTTCTTCTTCTTCTTCATCATCTTACAAAAAAAACGATGTTTTTGCTTTCGTCGTTCTTTTCTTCCTCCAACGTGCTCGGCGACTCAGTCGATCGTTAGTTGACCTAGCCTCGAGCGGTGATTAACTCTTGTTTAATACTTTATTTCTTTTTAATATTTACTAGTTTTTATAGTTAATATTTTAGTAAAAAGTGGAGTGACAATAAAAGAAAACTTTGAGGAATGTATTTGCAATGATTTCTGAGATCGATTTTCGAGTGATAAATTATTTTGTTAAAGAATAGACAGGCAAAATTCGGGACAGGGAAAGGTTAAACCTTTTTTGTTGATTTCTATGGGAAAAATTCGTTTAAAATTCGTTCTTCAATATTCATCCTTCCTCAGGAACAGATTTATGACGAATATTTGAGTTCCATTGTAATTATTTATGAGTGCTGGCCATATCACCGGGTGCTGTTCGGTGCGGTGCTATTTCAAAGATATATAGATCCTGTGAGTGGTCCGGTACAGTGCGGTGAGAATCGAAATATAGAGGTGGGGTGAGGTGTTTGGTGCATGATGCGCTCAGACATGTGCGGTGCGAAAAATTTCGCTGCGTTGAAAACCCTTCAATTTATCCCCTCAATTTGTTTCCATGGCTATTTTTAGATAAATAACGCACGAAACATCTCACTTGTAGTTATAATATTAATAAAATCTTTTTTTTTATTCTTCTCTAAGAAAATTATCCTTAGATCAGTTTTCCTTTACTTTATTTATTTATTTATTTACTTATCTATTTATTTTTTTTAACAAAAAAGCACCATTACCGGCATGTAAAAACTGAAAAACATTTCCACAAAAGGAGTAAATTTTAAAAAAGTTACCCTTATTATTTGGTGAAATTTTCATTTTCTTTGAGTGAAGAAGTCTTCATAAAAAATTTATTTTAAGGTTAACTTAACTAATTTAATCAAATGTCAAAAATTATTATTATTATTTTTTTAAATAAATCTAATCAAATAAATAAAAAATCAATTTAAAAAAATAAATTATTCATAACTTGCAAATATTAAGGTCATAAATTTAATACTTTTTTAAAATTTATTTTTCGCGTATGTTTTATGGGGTTGGCCGATTACCGGATTTTTGCGCACCTCACCGCTCCGCACCGGGAGGTCATGCACCAGCACAGCACCGCACCTCACCGCACCACCCGTCATCTTACTGCACCGCACCACACCACACCCCACCGCCTATTTTGCAATGCGCATCGCACCGAGAGTGAACCACAGCGCACTGCATCGTTCCCACCGAAAATTTACGCACCGCACACCGCACCGATATATATATATATATATATATATCTCTGCTATCTTTCTATATATTATATATATATATATACTATATATATATATATATATACTGCTCATATATATAACCATATTCTATATATGCTCTACCTGCTCTCTCTATATGCTATATATATATATATTTTAATTTCAATTTCAACCATTAAAATTTTCATTTTTTATTCACTTTCGTTTCATATACAATACATTTAATAATTTGTAGCATTAATTGTCTCCGTTAAGTAACTCTTATCATATATATATATATATATATATATATATATATATATATATATATATATATATATATATATATATATATATATATATATATATATAATGAGATATATATATAAAAATTTATATATAATATATATATATATATATATATATATACATATATATATATTTATATATATATATATATATATATATATATATATATAATAATAATAATAATAATAATATATTTTCAAAGAGCACTCTACTATATATATATATATATATATATATATATATATATATATATATATATATATATATATATATAATAATATATATATATATAATATTATGTACCGTGTGTTTAAGCAATATTTTATTAATTTTCCAGCACTCATGGGTTGGAATAATAATATTTCATGTGCCATGCATCCGTTTAACTGAAAAAAATATGAATGATATTCCTAACTATCTTTTTAATTTTTTTTTAAGAAATTAAAAATAAAAATAAAATTTATTGATAATTTATTCATTTATTATTATGTATTTTTAATAAATAATTTTATTAACATAATACGCGTATTTTAATAATACCGATAAAAGATCTGTTAAAATTAACTTACACTGTACATGCGATGGGGTGTTATATGCAATAGTTGTTGTTTTTGTTTTCTATGTAAATTTCAGTAGGAGCTTATCAAGCCTTCTATTGACCATAGTATGTTTAGTTCCAGGGCCGTA
>JABUQX010036260.1:0-47500 GCA_015478945.1 Trachelipus rathkii | reverse complement strand
TATTTATTTATTTTATTTTTTATATTTAGCAAAAAATTACCATTACAGACAAGTAAAAACTGAAAAACATTTCCACAGAAGGAGTAAATTTTAAAAAAGTTACCCTTATTATCTGGTAAAATTTTCATTTTCTTTGAGTGAAGAGGCCTTCATAAAAAATTTATTTTAAAGTTAACTTAACTAATTTAATCAAAAGTCAAAAAATTCTTATTATATTTTTTTAACTAAATCTAATTAAATGAATAAAAAATCCATTAAAAAAAATAAAATATTCATAACTTGCAAATATTGTCATAAATTTATTATTTTTTTTAAATTTATTTTTCACGTATGTTTTATAGGGTTGGCCCAGCACCGAATTTTTGCGCACCGCACCGCACCGCACCTCTCCGCACGGGGAGGTCGTGCACCAGCACCGCACCACACCACCCGTCATCTTACCGCACCGCACCACACCCTCCGCCTATTTTGCATCGCACAAAAATACTACGTAAATATATTAAGTTACGTCACCAATTACGTTACATATACCTCACTACGTACTATACTCATGGAATAATAAATATAATATATATAATAACATAATACTATATATAATATTATATATATATATATATTAATATATATATTATTAATTAATATATTAATATAATGATATATATAAATATATATTAATATATATTATAATATATAATATATATATTATATATAATTAATATATTAATAATTAAATAAATAATAATTAATAAATATTAATAAGAAATTAATAATAATATATAAAATTAAATAATAGTAAGTAATTAATAATTAAATTAATTAATAATAATAATAATTAATTAATATAATAATAATAAATTAATTTAATAATTAATATAAATAATAATAATATAATTTAAATATATATATAAAAATAATTAAATTAATAATATATTAATAATATGAATCAAAAGTGAAATCAATAGAGATTAATATTAACAATTATATAATTAATATAGTTTAACAACACTAACATTAACTGTATATATATATTAATATATAATTAATCTATAATATATAATTATATTATAATATATATATTATATTAATAAATATATATATATATATATATTATATATTATATATATATATATATATATTAATATATATAATAATATATATAAATATTAAGTTTAATATATATATAATATAATATATATATATATTAATATATATTAATATATATTATATATATAAATATATATATATATAATAATATATATATATATATATATATATTATATAAAATATAATAATAATATATATATAATATTATATTATTTATATTATATTATATATAATATAATATAATATATTATAATTAAAATTAATATTAAATATAATTTATAATATTATATATATATATATATATATTATATATATATATTATATTAATATATAATATATATTAATATTAATAATATAAATTATTCTAAATTTTCGCAACCTTAAAAATGTTCATTTTAATAATATATTCAAATTGATAGAGAAAGATTATTACCTATTATAGCTACAATTACTAGTTGTTATTTATTATGAATATTCACTTACTGTGAATTATAGCTATGTATATATTGTATCTAATCCGATTAAAAGTACACACTATTTTATTATTCATATTATTTATTATATTATATATTATATAATTATTATTATATTATATATATTATTATTATTATTATATATTTTATTTTTTATAATTATATTATATATTATATTATTATAATTTATATGATTAATTTCATATTTAAATATAAATATTATTATTTAATATATTATTTTTATTAAAAATAGTGCAGTTATAGTACATATTACCTTGTTATTGTTTTTTTTATATAATTAAATATTAAATTAAAATATAAAATTATTACTATTTATATATATATATACGATCTTTAATCTACCTGAATAACTTAATATTTCATTGTGGGATTTAATGTGATCTTCTTTGAATTCCTAAAAACTATAGTTATATTAAAAGAATTTATTAGATTCTTGATTTTAAATTAACTTATAAAATTAATGTATTATCCATAGGATTATATGGTATCCTTTTTAATCCTATAACTTTCCGATGATAATGGAAACTATTTTTTATAATTACAGTTATTTATCACAACTCATCGATTGGGCAGAGCCTTTATTCTTTGAGGTTGTGAAAGCGCAGACGTTGGGCTTAGAAGTTGTAGAGACAATTAATATATACTGCAGGTAAGATAACAAGTGGTTGGAAGAGAATCCCTACGAAACAAAGGTTGGTGTATGTAAAAAGAAGGAAGGGCCTGACAATGAACAAGCCTGGAGTTATTCACAATGTCCAACATATAAATTTATGTGCAGATACTAGCATACCCCTGTAAAGGTATATATATATATCATACGAGTGAGTAGCAATTTCTCTGAAGCAAATAAGACTGACTTGATTAGATTCATGTATAGAAATAGAGACTAATAAAACAAATACACGTCGGGTTCGCAAAAGATTGAAAAGTCAAGGGAAATGAGTAAGTTATAAGGAACAGTTTATATGTCTTTAACCTTTAAACTCGACCCTATCAAAACTAGGATATATACTGTGTGTGGAGAGAAATCTGAGTCTCCTGGAATCTGAGAGTAGTACTCCATTACAAGTGGTGAGTTGGTAGTGCTGCCTTTGATAGTAGTTGGATACAAGGACTGATTGGATAGGAAATAACTAGCATAGTTCGACTACACGCGCTCTTTATTGTTCTAACAGAATTTCCGAATTTCTTGAGTCGCCCTATTCAATCGTTTTTACATATGATGTGTATGGGATAATTTTCGCGTCATGTGTAGATCACCGGCAATCTCTTGAATGAGGTAGAGTTAAATGAGCGAGTCTGAAGAGAGAGGTTCGTTTAATCTAAAATAGTAATAATAAATATCAGATAACCCTAATATGGAACCACGAACCCCCTGTGAGCATGGAACCGAAATTAGCTCATAGCCGTTACCACATACTGACTATATTATAGCTCAGCTCTCGTTAATAATTAAAAAACCACACAATAATTAGAGTCAATATACACTGAATTTTTAATCCCAAACACGAGGAAATTTAATTGTATACCATAACTTTTAAAAACTCTATTTTCCTAAATTGAGATTATTAATTTAAATTAACAACTTAAATATAATCACTATGGACTATTTTTACCACCCTTTATATGTTAATATATGATATTGTTCATTAAATTTGTAATCCTCTCTATATGTCTATTAAATTTTTAAATATATTCAATAATTAAAGTGATTGTAATTATTTTATACCCCTACCTCAACATCCACTATCGTCACATTTTTTATCAATTAATTATGAATCCGTATATAAAATGGATCTTGATTAAACATTTAACCTTCCCTACATTACATTGATTCTACCTGAGACAGAAATCTGGGAAATAAACGTAGTCCCGTTTTATATGCTAAATTCTAGTTATGAATTTTGAATGATTTCAATTTTTTTCAATACGAATAATTATCTTTAAGGGCATTATCAGCCTTAATATACTATTGACTCGTAATAATGCTTTGTTAGCTATATAAGTATAGGCTATATATTATAACTATGTTAAATATAATAAATAGTATCTTTAAGTACATTGGTAACTATAATATTCAAAATAATGTAATCTTTAGTGAAATAAGATAAGTATGGCTAAGTATAAATATATAATTAATATGATACATATAATGTAACTAGGGCTTTATATAAATATAATATGCTTAGCGCATGTTTGTCTAGGAAGAAAGAGTACATCCCATTGAAGATAATTCTCTATATCACTCTTACTGCTTAATGAAAGCTTTACCAGTTGACAATTGCCTCTTCTGCGAGAGTAAAAAGAACAAATAGGTAGCAGTCACGAAAGACGATGACGCTCCAGTTCAGTAAAAATTTTTAACACTAATATTAATCTGCGCTTTCGTATAGTCGGTTGTGGCTTGCAGGGCCTGAACCAGTGTGCAAAGTTTTGCCCAGATTCAATTTTTTATGCTGGTATAGATCCGTGTATCTAGGCAGTTTCATAAAAAGTTTTATATTAAAAATAATATGCTTAATATTTTACTAAAAATTTACTATTACTAATATAAATTTTTAAAATTTTATAATAAACTATAATGTAATTTATAAGCTAAAATATTGTTTGTAACTGTTGAAATTTGTCAATAATTATCTTTAGGCACGGATTTTAAGACCAGTTTCAGTTCTTTATCTGTGTTATCTATATTAATATGATTTCGATTAAAATATACCACATAAATAGTAAAGTAAATCTGCTTACGGGTTTAATACCAGAATTTGACTGTGATTCCAACGTAGACCATAATAGTACGTCCTAAATCAAGCAACGTGGATTGAGAGCGCTAGAGAATTGTACTCAAAACTGTTTTGACGACAACAGTTCGTTAGCTACTGATTAGCTACGCTCCATGCCGATAATAAAAACTATGCCATATATTAGTTGATTCTACCTTTAAAGTTCGCGTTAGCTTATGTAATCATTCAACTAAATTAAAATAGTAACCTTATTAATAGTTTATTGAAGACCGCCCTTATTGATGAACCGTCGACAAATAGTATACCGCTTTTATCCGTTATTCCGTTAGTATACTAGTAATTGTATAAATACGTCTTCAGCCATCTGATATAGGTAGTTAATCGATTACGCTTTCTACGTTATTTTCCAGTTTATCAATTTGATATATTACCTTATACAGTTTATAATGTAGAAATAAAATATATATTATAATGAATTAAAAAAAAAAACAGACAAACATTTTTCTTTAATAAAGTACAACGTGGTTAGGAGGTGAATAATAAATGGTCTTACCTTTAGAACATAGTCCCTGACATCTATTGAAAGATGGTAAGTAGCAATTAATCGTAGAAGAGGTTTTAATTGTCTTCATTGGAAAATCTTTGTGGAGTTCCAGCTTTGGTTGAAATATTAAACCATCTAGTCTCTTAGTTCCCAAAGTCTTTCAACATATCTATCCCAATCTAATAACTCGTCAACTTGACAAAGATTTGTATCAATCTAAATATAAATAAAATAACATTTTTATACATGTCTCTGTATTTTATGACCAAGATTACTTTACTTAACAACTATTACTCCCTTCCAAAGTAGTAATCTCCTTAATTTATATTTAATCCAGTTCAGTAAAGATAATAGACCTTTTAGGCATTAAAGGGGAATAGTCGGGGTTTGACATTAAAATGTTTGAGAAGGGCCCGAATGGTCATATTTCTTATCTTATAGTGCCACTTTGTTTAATAGAATGTTTGAACAGTATGAAAATATATTGTCGTAATCGTGTATACCAGTTCTCTAATTGAGCAAGGTTTTGGTCCATGGGGGTATAAATAGATTAATTCTTGTCTTCGTTCATTCTTCCCTCATTCTTAAAACGAAGGACCAGTATCTGCACTGTATTCTATCCTTTTCTACGTTACGTGTTTTCTTTTCCTTGACAACCAATGGCCTCCAAACCATCTAGTAATTACCATTGTAAAACCATCAATTACCAATTGTTAATTTGACTTTTATCGTAAATTATATAATATAAACCTCAAACACAAATAGTGTATAATATTAAATAATTTAAATATCTCAACAAATAATAAGTATAAATTATTAAGTTTTTAAATAATTACAAGTTAATTATTAAATCTTAATACCTTTAATTTTACAATGTACTGGCATGTACATATTATGTGCTGTTTTTAGCGAAAATTTATGTGTACAGATTTGTGGTTCTCTTGCGAGGAAGGAATGTCTATGAAAGTATTTTGTCTAGACGATTAAAGGTGAAAGTAATGCGTTATTTTTTGAAGACCATGGTGTTTCATCTGCCTGTTATGAACTAAGTTGAATGAACCAATATTTGAGCTAAAAAAGAATGTAATTTATTATTTAACTTGGTGAACATAGAAAAATTTGAGAGGAAGAAATAAATAAATTTTCCAAAATTAAAATATAAGAAAAAGAAGTCCTCCAAAAAAGCCATTGTAATTAACATTCAAAAATTTCTCAAAGTCAGTTTAAATGTTGATTAATATTTTATGATAAGAGACCTTAGATTGTTCCATAAAACTTTATTACTTTTTTTAAATTTATTTCGTGTATGTTTTTATACAAAACGTTGTTTTGCATTTAACTGACACATTTCCTACACATAAATTATATATTATTATATTATATATATAATTATATTAATTATTATTATTATTAATGTTATTACTGTATCATTGTTCTTGTCGATGTCCATATTTATTATTATTATGACATTATTATCTATTGTCCATGTCTAATATTAAGATAATATATATAATTAATTTACCTAATAAGATGTTTCTTACCTACTGATGTTAAGTTGTAAAATTTCGGATCAATATATCTTAATCTACAATTAATAATAATATAATAATAATATAATAATAAATATTATAATAATAATAATAAATAATAATAATTAAATAATAATATAATAATAATTAATTAAATAGATAAATAATATATAATTAGTGAAGTATATATATATATAATATACTTATATTATATATATATATATATATAATTATATATATATATATATATATATATATCATATATATATTATATATATATATTGGTATTTTGGTTTAAAAAAAACAAAAACAAATCAAATGGAAATGATTCCATTAGGAGGGGGTGCTGGAAGTCCTGCCTCCATAAATCCAAATAAATAAAGAAAGTAAATATAACACAACATAAGAACAGTTTGAAAATAAATATAACATAGCTTTGCTCTCATATAAAGAAGCAATCCACCACATGCAAATACACTCACACGCAAGAACACACATGATTCAAAACGCATTCACATACTGAAAAATCCTCTGCCACAACCTTCACTAATTCGCTAAAAAACAGCAAATAATGTCATGCCAGTTTGTAAATATTAGATTTAATAATAAAATAATAATAATAATAATAATAATAATAATAATAATAATAATAATAAAATAATAATAATAATAATAATAATAATAATTTTTTGTTTCAGTAATCTAATTACATAAAATCATACAATTATGGAATGTAAAGGAAATGTTGGTAGCCCTGTTCAAAAACTTGAATGTGACATTTGCTTCGTCGAATACGACAGCCAATATATCGCCACCAATGATGCCCGTTTAAATGTGATGGGTTCCATACATTTGTGATGTTTGATACTAAAAAGATCTTTTATAATAAGATCCCCAAAATGTCCTACGTGTAGACACCAATATCGGAGACATATAGCGTTAAAAAATTACGCTCTCTCAACTTAATACCCGACTTCCAAACCTAAAAGCAAAGGTGTTATAATGATATTATTAATAGAATAGAGTCCTTGAAAAGAGAAAATTAGTGTCAAGAAAGAATCTTGCGTCAAAAATTACAGAGACAGTATGAAAAAAATGTTTCATTATTATACAAATCTTTGTCAAGTTGACGAGGTTATTAATGGAAGTGTGAAAGACTGGACAGAAACTCATCTTTACATATTGTAAATGAAAGTGAAAAAAGACATTTAAGATCTTTCAATGAAGACAATAAACCTCTTCCTAGATTATTTGCTACTCCATTTTCAGATGTCAGGGACTATGTTCCTAAAGTAAGGACATTATATCTATTCACCTCCAACCAGGTGTCTTATTAAAGAAAATGTTTGTCTGTTTTTTTTTTTTTTTTTTAAAATTCATATATATTTTTTTCCATTATAAACTGAAATTAAGATACATTGAAACGAAAACGAGAGCGAACTCGATTAACTCAGCCCATGGCTGAGAGCTTAAATACACAGACCAAAGTGAGAGCAGTTCGCACGACCAATGCGGCTGCGCGGTCAGCAAGGGCGGTCTCACAAAAAAAAAATCTATAAGGTTGTTCCCTTATGTCCATTTAAAGACGATGATACAAAGCTACCGCGAACCTAAAGGTGATCAACTCAATATATGGCAGTTTTATACGGCTGGAAGGTAGCTAATCAGTAAGCTCAACGAACTGTTCGCAACAGTTTGAGTACAAGTTCTCGTCCGCTCTCAAATTCACGTTCGCTTGGATTTGGACGTACTATTATGCTCGTTGGAAATCACAGTCAAATTTACAGTCCCCTTAACCACGAGAATTTGTTCATTTTCTTTATTAAAGCAATACAATTTTCCTTATAAATCTTTGTGTATTTACCATAAATCATATTAATATAGATAACACAGATAAAGAACTGAAACTGGTCTTTAAAATCGTGCCTAAAGAATTATTGCAAATCTCACAGTACAAACATATTTGACTTAAAGTTACATCTTTAGTTTATTTAAAAATTAAAAAATCTAATTTAATAAATAAATATTTAGAAGAAAATTAATATTAATAAATATCTTTATTAATTTAACAGATTTACCAAAAAATTGAATCTGGTGGCAAACTTTTTACTGTTCATCAACCGAACTACGAAAGCAAATTAATTTACGGTAAAATTTCGAACTGGAGCAACGCTTTGTGCTTCCATTGCCTTCATCTCGCAGAAGCAGAGGATTGTCAAGAGTTTCTAAGAGTAAGTGTAAGAGAATTATCCAGGGAGTCCTTCCTTCCATATATATTATATATAATATATATATATAATATATATATATATATATATATATATATAATAAATATATATATAATATAATATATATATATATATATATATATATATATATATATATATATATATATATATATATATATATATATATTATATAAAATAATTTACGATTAAAGAGGATACGTTATATTCTTCAGGAAATAGCTTAGAAATTAAAGAAGATGCAATAAATCCTATATGAAATGGCTTAGGATTAAAGAGGGGTACAATAAATCCTATATGAAATAGTTTAAGATTAAGGAGGATCAATAAATTATATTGAAAATAGCCTAGGATTAATGTAGGTGCAATAAATTCCATAGAAAATAGTTTAAGTTGATACAATAAATCCTTTTGGGTAATAGATATAGGCTATGGGTTTAAAATTAAAGAGGACACAATATAGTCAGTTGGTGGTAGGATGACCTATTTCTTCCATGTCAGGGGTCGTGTTCCTTTAGGTTCATGATATATCCTATTACTATTTTACATTAACGATCTTCTTAGCTGCTCATTTAACTCTACCCATTCAAATGCCGATGACCCTACACATGACCCTACCCCTACACTCATAGTAAAACGATTGATAGGGCGACCTCAAAGAAATTGGAAATTCTGTTTAGAATAGAGCGCGAGCAATATTTTGTATTCTTCTCATTTGTTCCAACTATACAGGAGACTCATCCCACTTGTATGGAGTACTACTCTCAGATTCCAGGAGCTCAGATTTCTCCCGTCTTTTGATAAGGGTCGAGTTAAGGTTAAAGGACATATAAACTGTTCCTTACTTTCCATTTCCCTTGACCTTTCATCTTTGCGACCCGACGTTGTTGTTTTGTCTCTTTTCTATAAGATCTACAGCGTCTATTGCTCGAGAGAATTGCCCACTCGTATGATATCACCTTTACAAGGGGTGCAGTGTCTGCACATAAATTTTGTTTGGACATTGATATCTCCAGGCTTGTTCATTGCGGCCCTTCCTTTCTTTTCAACCACCTTTGTTTCGTGGAATTCTCTTCCAACCACTGTTTCTCCTGCAGTATTTAATTGTCCTCACTTTAAAGCCAACGTCTGCGCTCACCTCAAAGAATAGAAGGCTCTGCCAATGAGTGGTTGTGAAAACTGTAATATAAATAGTTCCTATAGGAAGTAGTTTAGGATTAAAAAGGATACCAAAAATCCTATAGGAAATAATTTAATATTAAAAAGGATACAATAAATTCTTTAATATATTATAGTTTAGGATTAAAGAAGATACATTAAATCCCACAAGAAATAGTTTCGGATTAAAGACGTAAATTTATATTAAAGTAATTAATTATAAAAAAAACAAAACAAGGAAATATGTACTGAAAGCTCACATATTTTTTAAAAACAACAAATACTGTTGCTTGTAAATTTTATATGCTTTAAGCAATTTGTTTTACTAAAATTTTGGAGCACTTTGCTTTAGGAATATCAAAAAATCGTATGAGTATATTTATCTAGAAATATGTTTTTAACTGTAAACAATATCCCCGAAATTTTTTCTATGCAACGTAACTCATTCGTAAAATAAATAATATTGAATTACGGATTTTTGGTAAGGAAATATTAATGAAATAGATATGTCACAATAAGATAAGAAAAAACATCTAATAAGTAATTCACAACATACAATTCTATAAAAATGAAAACATTAGCTGATTAATAATTTTTGGTTCGGTTATGTTTTTATTTTTCTTTAAAATTAGACAAATAAAGACTAATAACAACCTCACACAACCAAATTCAGCCAGGTCAATATTAATCTATTTTATACTATTATATTTCGGCACACTTAAAGTGACATCCTCAAAATATAACACCCTCATCTTAATCTGACCCCTCGCACTAGAGAGAATTGAAACTCCACATTACCAAAAGTATGAATAATCTTAAAAATCAATAGAGTGAAATTTTTTTAATATTTGATATATCATTTAGTAACAACGCACTAAAGGAGTTTTTGAACTTCCTTGTACACTAATGTACTCCTTTGTGAATCATTTTCTGTTTTTTTCTCTTATGTCTTTAGATAAATTATGATATAACATTTTTAAGAACTTATAAAGAAGTCTTACATATATCTTTTTCCACATAAAAATTATTAAATGGAAACAAAACTGATTATGAGAACAAAGGTAGGATGAATATTGGTGATAAAATTAATTTTTTATTTTTATTCTCTGTGGAGTTAATCAAAATAATAGACTATCTATTTACATCTCTTGTAACCTTTACCAGATATCCTATATATTCAGTCTCAGTGATGTGATGTCTGGAGGAACATTGTAGAATCGTAAATGTCAAGAATAAGATGGCATGGCTGGAATATAAAATTAATAAATTTCCTCTTTTCAGATCAAAAGAAAAAAAAAAGAAACAACTAAAGAGAAACAAAAGCTTTTTAATATAATATGGGATACGCTTATTCGTACTACTCACACAAACCACTAATAACTAATAACAATCCATAAATATAAACACTTATTAGAATTTGAGTAAAAATCCAAAAAAAGCACAATATATTAAAATTCAGAAAAATATAACCGTGAACGTCTAACAATAGCCCACTCTTGAAAACGTATCCACCACTTGACGAATCCATTCCTAGAGCCTACAAATACGGTTACCCCACATACGCGACAATATGGGAAACCACTGCTCCTACAACTTGTACAGCTAATTATTGATCATTCTAGTACAAAAGCCTACACCACTGGACTATTAGTAAAAGTACTTCATGTTCAAAAAAAGTGATAATCCAAAACACTCAATAATAGAGAAATTTAGGGAAATTTTAGCACAGATACAATTTCGCGCTCTGAACAATGCTATACAGCATCGTGGATGGTTAAAACGCAGTCGACCCATACAAATAATAACCCCCCATTGGGGACTTGAATATAGGACGAGACCTAAAACTCTCTGTCTCAGAGATTAATAACATTATTATGAAAATTATCTCAAAATACCAGCAGGAGCTACTACAATCTTGCGAACCTACGAGACGAATATTTGTAGTTCGGACACCTAATTTTTTCACCCCAATCATTAAACATCAACAATAATCATATGCAAACTTCACTGGCAATAACATCATAGGCGGAGATCGAAGATGAGACACATTACTATAATGCACATCATCTCTCCTCATTATTATACAATACATACACAACACTACTCAATACCCAGACAATACCAACCTCACCCAACCGACCATTTTCCACAATTATCCGTCAATGCAGAAAACCAGACTAAGATCTTTGCTTTACAAATACACTATGTAGCTAATCACCTTAAATAAGTAAAACATGGATCAAAATTTACTTATTCTATATATTTTAGCCAACCTATTCTTGGTTTATCACGTTTCTTAGAAATATCAAGTACAGATCCTCTCAAACAAGTTTTGATTTAGCCAAGGGCTATTGGAAGAATTCAAATTAACAACACATTACTCACACCTCAATTAACTTCAAATTATGACGTGGCTTCCATCGCTTCTCATTTGCAATATTGAATTAAATGGCTGGCAGTTTAGGGCACTCGAACTTCTCAGGCTCCATTTATCTCGTTTCTGTAAATTCTTTGTGGGGGCTACAGCTTGGGACAGAGCCTCAAAGAAATTCTTGATATCATCATCAACTGACATAAACAATTGGCATATCTGGAGATATTCAATATACATCAAATGCGCGCAGCCTTATAGAATCTATTGCACAATTAAGGAAGGATATAATAATATATCTATCTACAGTATCCTTCTATAATGGAATACAAGACTAGAGCAATCCATGGAATCTATATTTGTCAAAGGGTTTTCATAATGACTAATACCTTGCAGTCTTCAATTAATGTCAAATATACCATCTTTTTGGAAAGGAGAACACAGAATACCAATATTTCAAATAACTGGCTAAAAAACTACAAAAATTCTTTGACTGAATTTAAACAACAAATTAATTAATCCAATTTATAGTACAACTCAACTTTTTTCAACAAACCTTAATAAAACTATCAATGCTTATAATAAAACACGCGGAGGCAATCTAGGTAAAATATTGGATTTTATAATTATTATATTTCTATATAATAAATTGATAATATAATGGATTAATATTCTCAAAATTTGTTTCTTTACAATCTATAGCATCTTCTTACTAATATTCAATAAAACAAAATGGAAAATAATTACGTTCTTCGTTAAAATTGTAGTTCTGCGAATACACAACACGTCATCCTCCAAATCGAAAATCTGAACATTGAAAATAAAAGAATAGAACCTTCGCCTATATTTCAGACTTTATCGCAAGAAAAAGATTTGTTGAGAGCAAAAATTCGCCCAGTCCTGATACAGGTATCATGTATGATAGGGTTCTTTCAAATATATTACAATGCAATTATGAAACTATCAAACATTATCTGTATCCAGGTGACATGGTTAGCTATACTGTTGATATCGTGCGACTCTCTTTTCTGTCAGAGTGTTTTACATAGGATACAACCTCAATAGCACTTAAAAAGATGAAATCTTTATCCATTTAGATTCCTCTACAAGCTTCTATGAGTTGACAATTTCGAAAAAGAGGTTTTCAGTACCTACACAAGCCAGAGATCACTACACTAGAAGGTGGGCGATTCAGACTTCCTCTACTACCACTTAACATTCGGCTACACTATTGAATTTCAGAACTTGATGTTTCATTGTTTCAATTGTCCTAAAATACCACTATATATATATAATACATAACCATTATATAAATTATAATAATAAAATATAATACTAATATAAATAAATATACTATACCTATATATATAATTAATATATATAAAGACACCAAAAAAATGATGATCGTTTAATAAAATATTATAAACAAATAATTATATATGAAACTATATTTATAGATGATGAATATAAAAATAAAATATAATTATTTAGTGATGGAGATAAAATGACCAAAACAAGAGACTTAAAAGAAAATAATGGGCAAAACATGCCCTGAGGACAATAATAATTCTACATGAGGGCATAGAAATTGGTTCAATTTGAGGGCAATTTTAAAGAGTGGCATTCATATGACTCTCATTATTTTAATTTTCTTAGCTCATTGTTCACGTGGCCAAGATCAAACATTAAAAAAAAATATATAATATATACTCATATATATATCTATTATATAATACTATAATATATATATATATTTATATATATAATATATATCTCATATAATATAATATATAATAATTAATTTATACTATTATATTGTGGTTGTGACAGTAGTGGATCCAATCCTGTGGCGTAACATTGAAGTAGAGTCGACGTTTTCAGGTATAATTCTGATGAATTCGTTTTAGGTATTTAATTACGGATCGATTCGCGATCTCATCACTGCACGGTGCACAGTGGTGATCAAACAAAAAGCGATTGAGTTGGGAATGAACACTCACAGATGGCTTAGGAATATCCTAGGTCAATGAGATGGTAGGAAAGTGATTCATTTCTATGATCCAGAATTTCTAGCAACAAGTAATAATAATTTTATTAAAACACGAGATATTCTCATAATTTTACATACGACTCATGAGTTGGTGTACGGGACTGATAAGGCAAAGAATGATATTGAAATTGAAAAGATGGGACATTGATTTTTAGTGATGTGAAGAAGAGATGTTGAAGATATGCTGTTGAGATTGTAAAATCGTGTAAGGGTTATGCGAATAGGGATACTAGGGATCAATAATAATGTTGTTTTTATTTATAAAATTAGTTAGTAGGGAGAAGTATTGGGTGGAAAGGGCAAGGTGATAGGAAGGAAGCTGGAGTAGAAATTAAAGGTGAAAGTTAAGTGAACAAGGTTAATAGGATAAATATATTTATAGAGTGCTTTTGCAAGTAAATATCTTGATATGTGAATGAGTTGAAACTGAGCAAATACTGGTAAGCCACATGAAGGAAGCAGCAGCTTTGTTCTAGTCAATATACTAATACAGAAGCATGTGGATGTGCACTAAAGCGGAAATTTAGAATGTTAAGACATAGAGAGGGTGGAATGCACAAGAGTGATGACAAAAAAAGGGTTAGAAAGTAAAAAAAAAAGCGTTGTAGAATGATAAACTCAAATTAGACCAATGATTGGTATAAAAGAAAGGTAGTATTGGGAATTCTAAATACAAAGGAAAGAAAAAAAGAGAAATACATTAAAAAATGAAATACATAAGGAGGAAAAAAAAAAAGAGACGATACATAGGAATAAGAGATTTAAGGAAAGAGAAAGGAATGAAATTGGAGACAGTACATGGGAATATAAGAAAGATCTACAAACTAGCCAGGAAAGAAGCGAAGTAATAAAAGAAATGAGAAATAAGGAGGAATCTGCTTAGATAATGATAGGAAGGGAAAAAAACAAAAAAAAAAAAAAAAAAAAAAATTTTTTATATTAATCAACATGCTCCGAAACTGATAGAACAAAATTGGGATGATTAGAGGAGAATAGAGTTGGAGGGAACACTATTGAAAATAACTAGCATAAATTAAGCAGTAATAGAAAGGTGAAATAAAAGTAGACTGACAAACTAGCCTTGAGTGAAGAGCAAATTAATAAGGATAATTACAGAGAGGAGAATGAAGATCATTCCACATTAATTGCTATTGCAAATCATAAGGTCGATGGGGCTGAGAAAGGTAAAGAATGGATAAAATTCTAACAAAGTTTTTCCCTCTAATAGAAAGAGCAAAAGCCATTTTACTCGTACAAAGGGCAAAAGGAAAAGAAATTTGAGAAGAGAAGTTGTGTAAAGCATTATAATAGGAGGTGATAGATATACAAGAAGATTCGAGATGGGAGAGAGTACTAATAGTATCATATTCATATAAGAGGAATACGAAAAATAAGGGGATAAAGGGTACTCGTAGATTATGGATAGAATATAAGTTTATTAGAATGTATTATAGTAAAGGAAGAAGGATAATATGATATTGAGATAAAAAAAAACAAAAAAAACAAAACAAAACATTTCTATATATAATGTATTTAGAAAAGAGATATTCTCCTTTCCGAAAGATACTTATGATAAAATTTAAATGAGATCTTGAAATATGACTGAGCAAAACCTGTAATAGAAGAGGAGAAAAGAAATTATTTGAAAATTCTAAAAGTATTTTTGGAATTTGCAACAGACATATGCAGAGATTATTGGGAAGACTCTTCTGGCGGCAACAAACTGTTAAGTTAGGAATAAAATAGTTGGAATGAGTAAGCGGTTATGAACAATGGACGATAAAAAGTCTATAGACACCCGAACGATAATCAGAAGCGTACGAATGCTAAGAAGATACACATAATGGATACATGAACCCGTCGATTCGCTACTCTATATATTATAGACACGGAGGTGAGCACGAGCCTATGGAATGTGTTTATTAATTAATCCATCTAGATGTATTACAATATTGTTATAATGGATGGGCCGATTATAGATGAATGTTAGAGGTGAGCAGCGGTCCGGCAACGTGAGCTGACTATTAGCAACACTGATAATTCAGTAATAGGGAGATTGCAGAGGGCGTAGAACACTCCATCCATATTATATGACCAATGATTATTATGTCTTTCCCGTGTGCCGTAATTTGCAGCGAGGAGTTTCGGGAGGATTGGTCAGGAGAGAAATTCACTTACGGCTCATAGGAGTGTAAAAGGAGGGTTTGAAAGTAAGAAGATGGTTTAGATAAGAGTAAAGAGTTATTTGTGAGTAAGGCGACAGTCATCTGTGTGAAGTTATGATTAGCTGGCATGAAAGCTCCAGCTGCAAGAGTGTCCCTGAGATCTTCAACTTATTTCACATCTCAATGATTGAGGATGACGAAGGGAAACCAGATGAAAAGCGAGTACTTTAGTAGGAATTGTTGAATGGCAGGAGGTGGCTGGTGCAAATAATATAATCGTAACTGGTCGGAATAGTCAAAAGAGACTAGTCTTGGGTGTGCAGATGTTCTTACTGAGAGAGTCTGTACTGTTAATGTGTTAATGTATAAGAGGAGTGAGACTCATGGTCAACTGGAATCAATGAGGTATAGATTAAGTACTCACTCAATGCATGTTCAGAATGGAAAATCTTAGGGGCGTGATAGGTGTGAGATCCGAAGGAATGAAAGACGAATTAGAACAGTTCGTGTGGGTCTCGAGACAATTTGGACTAAAATAGAGAATAGATACAAGTACAGCATGAGATGGTTTCGGTCATGTGAGAAAGAAGATAGTGTAAGTCCAGACTATGGATTCTAAAGAGGCACAGAAGAATACATAACTGTATGATGGGTGAGTGTACTGAGAATCGATCGGCTCATGGGAGACCGAACGCAGCAAAAAGTCGAATTGGCAGAAATTCAGTAAAGGAATCGCCCTGCGAGAACATAAATCTGGTGGAGCTTTGGCTAGAGGCGAGAAGAAGGTGCATAAATAGAGAGCAGTAGATTTAATAGGCGTGGTTTTTGCAAGGGGTAATATCCGGATCTCGCTCGAGCCAACAGCCACCCGAACACCGCTCGGGCCATCAGGAGATAGAAAACCCACATATAAGAACAAGAAGATGAACATGTGAGGGTCTGTTGCCTTCTGTGAAGCTCTAAGGTGGATTTTCTGACGCGCGACTCAGAAGGATCATAAAGTGGCGCGATGGTTATTAATATAAAAACAACAGAGGCAACTTCTATCCTTTCATGACTAATGCGTGCTCATCATTATCTATTACTTTTTCTGTATCCATGTCATGATAGATTACCAAGGGAACCAATAACAACACACAGTGCTATTAAACAGGTGAGAGAAGAAGTGGGTGACCTTTAATAATACTAACATATCATATATCTAACTACATATATATATACATTGGACATTTCACATTTTTGGGACATTTGTCATATACAATATAAATTTCCTAAATCACAATATACATATAACTTAATATATAATAGATCAATCTGTAATTTCATAATGTTATATGGCTTTCCAATAATCATATATAATACACTAATATATAATACATTATACTATTAAAGTATAATACAAATAACCCATATATATATCATATAATAAAGTATTTCCAAAAAAGTACTAACTCACTTATCATATTGAATTAATATCTGTTTAATTATTAAATTAACTGTTATAATCCTATATTATACTCGTTATTAATTAAAAATATTCTATTAATAATAATTTTAAAAGAACATACACATACACAGTGTTATAGAGGACAGTGCCAAAAACAACACAAAAAAATATAGTTTAACTTATTTTGACAATTGGGAAATGCTGGCGAACACATAAACTGCCCCTCAGACAGAGCATTATATATAAAATCGCTCAATGCCACCTGGGACATTTTGCCCACCAAAGCTGTAGATTACTGAACTACTTACTATAAATTAATACGTTAAAATAATAATGTTATACTAATATACATATAATATTATATATTAAATATATTATATACTATAATAATATATATATATATATATAATAATATATAATATATACTAATAATAAATAATAACGGTATTATATATATATAAATATTAATTAAATATATATAATATTATAACATATTATAAATAATAGCTAATAAATAAGGTCATACTATATATATTCTATATATATAAACTATATTACTATATACTATACTATCATATATATATATATATATATTACTATACTATATTCTATAATCATATATATATACTCACTATCATATATATAACTATACATAATAACACCTCTACAACCTACACCATATATAACTAATACACTCCAATAATATTCTAATTCATATATATAGTTTACTAATATATAGTATACTAAAATTTCATTTACAAATACTATAACCACACCATATAATAAAAAATAAATTAACCCACATAATAAACAATACTACTATTACCTTAATATCTACCGTATATTCTCATCTAAATTAAAATCTTTCATAATGCATTAATGTGGTAGTTATCTCTATGGGGTAAAAAATATTTTAATAGAATAAGCAATAACTAAAATTACTATATTTATTTTTTTATTATTATTTTTTTTTGGGAGGGTCTTATTCACATAATTAAATATTTATTTTATAATTCATTTTCCAAAATATTGAAATAGGGATCTGAATGTAGAATCGAAGGAACAAAAGAGAAGAGCAAAGGGGTGGGATGATAGATGATGGAATAGGATTTAGTATAACCAATCAATTTTGTTGATGTGTCAACAAGAGAAGGTAGGTATTTAATAATACAATCAATAATGTTTTGACCTTTCATTGCTCTCATATACACATAATCTTAAAATGGAAGTAGACTCTCCAAAATTCATTAACGCCATAAACAGTAATAATACTGGTAAAGAAATGGACCTTTATCTCATATATTACTAAAACTAGCATAGCTATTATAACAGTTTACTATATAAATTATTAGCTCTTTGTAAGCCTACAGTTGCTATTTAATTAATACATAGTAGTAATCGCATTTTATTCTTTGCTATCAAACTGATAACTATTTCAAATATACTGCTTACAATCACATCTTAATTTTCCTGGGGTAGATATCGAACTCATGACAATCCCCATATATATTGATAGAGGCTGAGTATCACAGAATCTCATCATGAGAGGAGGCTGGTTGTCATCAAAAATCTTAAGACATCTAGCGAAGATTGGAGTTTTAGTCTCTGGGAGATACAAGAATAATAAAACTCTACTGGAACTGTTGGTAGGCGTATGGGTTTAGGGAATAAGTCGTTAAGTATTTTGATTCCTGGTGGTCCAACGTGTTTAACCAACATGATAGAGAGATGGAATAACAAAAGTATAAGTCAAAAGGTAGTTTTTTATTAATATCTATAATAAATATATTCTAATATATAATAAATATAATATAAAAATATATATATATATATAATTAAATTAATATATATAATTACTATATAATAATAGTATATATAATAATATATAACACTATATAAATATATAATTTTGTATATCGTATAACCCTATATGGTACAGCTATATAAAAGTACACACGCATGCATTTCAACTAAAGGATAGGTACAATTTAGTAGAAAAAATAATAACGACTAATGCTAGAGAATGAAATTTGTATGGAAATTGAATTCTTTTGTTTTGTTTTTTTGTTTATTTTCAAAAATTACGATAGGTTCAAAAAAATACACATAGATAATAAATTCGTATAATATGTAATGAAAAAAGGATTATTAATTTTTTTATTATTACTGATAACATATTTGGAACGAAAAAAAATGATATTTTTTTATTTTTTTTTTTTTTTAGGGGTGCTTCTAGAACAGCTGACTCCTGCCATTTTTGCGGTATTACCTTAGTTTAATTAACAAGTCGGTGATAATCAAAATAAAGTTAAAAACCATCACCAATTTTTAATTGATTGTATTTAATCATTTTATTAATACACAAACTTACGCGACAAAAAAATGTTCAAACGCCATGATTCAATAATTATGTTAATACAATTATAATAATAATTATAATAATAAAAAATATAGTATATAATATTTTTATAATAAATAGTATAAATTAATATATTATATATACTAAAAATAATACACCTAACACTTGCTTATCATGAACACATATATAAACCATATGATAAATCGGCGGACAATCGGAGACTAAACATCGGAGAACAGAAAAAGCTGCGCAGCTCAAAATGCACTCATTTTTCATTTACGAATCGGTTATATGTTTTCGGATGTTACTTTATAAATTTACACTTTGTCTGTTAACTACAATCATCTTAGACTATTATACTAACATCATGTCGTTTAGAGTGTAATAATTCGTGCTAAATAACAATTTACTCACTAATAAAATAAAAAAATACAAAATAATATGAGTTTATATTGTATTTCAGAAAATAATATACTATACGTTACAAATTTTCGGTTCATTTTTTTATCCAACAAAGTTGAACGATCTGTGCCAACAAAAAAACCTAAAGATATCATATATGCAAGTTAATTACTATCAGAGAAGAGGAACCAATATAGCCATCAGCAATAAAAGACAAATGACACACACAATTTTTATTCCCTTCCCACTTCCATATATAAGAATTCTTCCTAACATAAAGCACTCCATTTAATATGCTTCAATATGTACTTTTACAGCAACATAACCTCTTAACTTATTCCAGAGAACCTTGAGTATACGCCGATTGGGTCATACCACCCATTACACTTTTTCTAACTTAACACACCAGATGACATGAAAACAGAAAAAACAATAAGTTAACATCGAAGTATGTTCTAAAATACTCATACGAATCGACCAAAAACCAGAACACGCCACACCCTCAAATATAAGAATGTATAACAAACAAAACAAAAACCACACAAACAAAAGAGACATTATACCCGAATACCACCACACCGGAAACCCCCCCAAAACCCCAACCATCCCAAAGAGATACTGCGGGAAGCCTTCGATTGGTAGATACTATATCAGCCTAAGTGCCTCGGGGATACTATGGCTCTTACCATTCTATCAGTTCACTAAATAAAAGCACTAAGGTGAAATTACATAAAAACACCAGAAAAAGGATGCCAAAGACACCAGAAAGCCAAATCATCCACAAGCAAAATCCAAAACCCAGAAGAATCAAAAAGATGTGTTTGAATGCAAAGAATAAAACGGAAAAAAAGCATGGTTAATTACTGCACGTATAGAAATACCACATAAATATAAATAGTCAGTCTAACCACGTAATGGTTTACAGGAAGTATGAGAGATATCGAATTGGATAGGTGTATTAGAGTGACTAGGCACCGCAATAGATAGCTTCTTTCATGAGAATTCAGTAAAGTAAAACATTTGACAAACCAACCAACCGACAAAAAAACCTAACAGCCAAAAACAATATAACTTATTAATCTAACAGAATTATACAGAAGTATAACAACTTAGTGTATATTTATATTTGAGCTGAGAGTTGAAACTCTTGAGTGTCTTACTAAACCATTAATAGTTTTTGAAGTCTGCAGTATGTAATTGATCATGCGTAATTTAATAACTAAAAGCATCAGATAATGAGTGGATACTAGGAGCATATGTGCCATAAGGTACCATCTACTTTTTGCACTGGTAGCTAATAAGCGGATTGGCTCATATAGTAATTTATTTAGGGTTTTAACGGTTATTATTCTAGTTAGACAACTAATTATCTTCCAAAAATACATCGGTTATACCGTGGTATGTTGAATTGGATGCCCGACTGCTTGGGGCAAGGTACAATCGAAGCCAAGTTTAAAGAAAGTGGAAGGAGTAACTGAAATACCACAAATATGAAACACAAAAAAAAAAAGAAAAGGACTTAGAGGTAATGAAAAATTTTGGTCGGAGTGATTAGAAGAAGAATAGAATGATAGAGTAGATGAAGAGTTTTGGTAGCCAGGAATGCCAGAGTATTATGATATGGCGGAGCCGAGACTGAGAATTCATGGGCTGCTAGTATGGCATTATGAGCTCAGTTAGAATGTGCTTATCATAAGTGTTATAAAAGGACAAGTAGATTCGATTTTGAGGGATTTTCAGAAACCAAAAATGAGCATTCATGTACTCAAATTCAGAACATGGTAAAAGTAAGAAAACACAAGCAAGTGCAAGTACAAAAGGTACTAGAAAATGAGAGTGGAAGGAGGAGGAGGAATAACACCTGAACAATCCAAAACATAAAGGACAAAGAAGAGAACTGACGAGAGAGGAAAGAGACAAAAAGAAGGAAGTAAGTAAGAATAGTTGATACAACTTATATCAAATCGAGTAAGAAACATGTGAATCTTGTCGCATATGAGTGGACACCCACTTGTCCATCGCATTTTGATTTTGCCTATTTATCAAAAAGAAACAAATATTAAACATGTTTTAAGGAAAAGAATATATTTGTTTTAACTTTTTTTACGTTTTAAAAAGATAATTATAAAATTCGTGAATGGCTAGGATATAAACAATTTTTATACAGCATTTTCTTTTTTTCACCCTGACCATTTTTTAACCGGCAAAAAAAAACGTCGAAATTGTACTCCATATTATCGACCCATTCTTCACGGTATAAAAATTATTATATCATAATATATATATTATAATATAATAATAATATATAATTATAAATAATAATACTATATAATATACATATTACCTTATATAAACTACTACCATAACTATTAAAATTAGCGAAAACGATGGTGATCCGGAATATACCGGGCCATCTATCACGGATGATAACCGGCTACGATCCGGCCAAGGTTTTTGATCTATCCGGTTACTTTCCGGCCCGATATCAATTTGCTAAATCCACAGTGGAATAAGCCAAGGTTATATGTGTACTTTCCTTAGTAGGATTATCTTCCGTTGGAGGCGAATATTCCAATAATTTGAAAAATATTATATATTACTATTCATTTGTGGTTTATGTGATAAATAGTTATCCTCCATGCAAAATCAATATGTGCTCTTAAAATAAACGAGTATAAATGAACATGTAGGTAAAAGAATAATGACACAACGATGTGAAAAAGAAAGATCACAACTTACAAAAATAACCAAAAACCAAAAAAACAGAATAAATAACAACACATACAAACAAAACAACCACTAGCATAAACTCCTTGTACATGTAATTAAAGCTGAAAGACTCGTCAGAAGATCAGAAATACACCTAGAGCTTCATGTGGAACTAAAAACAGAGAGACAGAAAGACACTGAAGACATAGAAAAACTAAGAGAGACACAGAAACACACAGCTAGCAGCAAAACAAAACACAAAAAAAAAACCCACAAGACACAATCAAACACTAAAAACCACCACGACAATAACGCGACGGAACTACTACTGGTAAACATCGTCAATGCTAAGGGTTCATCATATGGCGCCAGGCTGGGCCACAACATCCCGATAACAAGAAGGCCATTCTCTCCTATTATGCACCTTTATTACTCGCCTCCTGTTGCAAAAACTCACATTTTTCCTTCAACATTGACTATCACGCATCCAATCGCTTTTCTCTTTCGGTTCCAGCCTGTCGGTTCCACACCGCCTCCAACTATAATCAATCCGTATTAACAGCCGACTTATCATTCCAATCCTTTCCACATACTCAATGATTCAATTATACTTTCAATTGATCTCATCATTTACCCTTTCATTCAACCCACATCTCTAATAAGTTCATTCCTATTTTATTAATGTCTTTATCACACCTAGCATCGGCCTACAGATTGTCTCTGACACATTGAAACTTTAGGATCTTATTCTTATTCAGACATAGTCTCGCTACATCAATAACACAGGTACAACATACCCTCATGTAGACCCAAGCGCACAAGAACTTAGTCCCTTTTCATCCATTTAATTGAGCCAGCAACCTTCCTGCCATTCACAGACTTTCTAATACAGCTCTGCATGCATGTTCCTTTTCCAACACATACTAATATTTAAACTCAGATCATTGCCCGCTGCTCACATTAACTAACTTACCTACGCGAGGACTGTCCCTGAACAACCATAACCTTACTCGTTAATACTACCGACGTTATATTTCAAACCCGCTTCCTTTTACTACCATAAAATTACTGTAGTAAAAAATTTTAACAGGCATTTGCTCCACAATTTTAAAGTTTCACGACTCCTTCTCCATCATTCTAAAATTTGCAGTCCAGGCTCGAATTTTTTAAACATCCATACAATTGAATACAAGGGACACTGACAAAACCTGTATCACTTCCGCTATTAATCTACACAAATCACATTGACGCACCATTTATTCTTAACAGCTTCACTATCGTCATAACTACTTTTGATTCCATTTCAGAAGCCTTTGGTTTACACATCAATATCATTAAATACTTCGTGTATTTTCATATATATATTATATATCAAACTCAATAATTGTTATATTGTAGATCTAGTTCTAAAATAAGGAAATTTATAGTCATATAGTATATTTATAGTATGTATATTTTATATATATTATATATATATATATATAACTACTTATAGTATTACGGTTATATATATACTATATTATATTGCATTTTTAAGTCGAATCTCGATGTCGGGTACCAATCTCATATTAATGTTATTATTTTAATTCATCAAGGTTATGTTTTATCCTTAATCAATTTGACAAATTTGGTGGTGGAAGTTTTATATTTATTATTAATTTTCATTTAAACTTAGAAAAATTTGAAATAAAAGAAAAGATTAAATAATTTGTTCATGATTTCTCAATTAATAATTTCAAAATAAGTTTATATTTTCAAAAGCATATAATTAGCATGCTTTAATTATCTGCTTTAAACTTCTTCCTGCAGTCAACAATAAATTGCTTGGATTTTCTTTCGTTGTAAGGTAAAGATAGTTGAGTGATTACGTGTAGCGGGCGCCTTTTTGGTTCTAGCTCGGTTCCGGGTTCTTCCCACAAAAAATTCTACTGCCGCTCTACCTTTCAAAAAAAAATTATTCTGTCGCTCCACCCCAAACCTTGGAGCTCACAGCCTATTTTAGTATTTATTAATATAGTTTTCACAATTAAGTTTCTCAAACTAAGGTATTTATTTGTGTTATAAAGCTGTTTTGTTAAAAAACAATTTATACATGGAATTAAGCAACCAAGACACATGTTAATGCAATTTTTAACCACCTAATTTTATTCTGGCGTTTAAGTATTGTAATTCTAAAATATAATATTACCACTGCATATTTTAACGTGTTTAAGCATTGTATTATTTACCATCTATATATACGCAAATTCACAGAAATTTATAATAAATGGAAATTATTCTCTAAATGTTACCGCCTTCAGTATAATAAACTAATAAAAATAAGAGAATGTCAGGCACAAAACTTGATAAAATGTAATGTTGGAAATAAATATTCGTCTGTTATTAGGAAAAAGTGGTGATATGGATACTAAATGATATGATTTAATAACTTTTAAGACATCCGAGAACTAATATTATCGATATTGAGAATCGTCTATTAATAGTAACACTCAATATCGTTGTAATATTTTGATTAAATTTTGTTACATCAGACATAAAAGAAACCCGTGTTTAAAACGATGATCCTTCAAAAAATACCGTTGATTTTTCGGTGTTGGCTGCCAGACCTTCAAAGACTGGCCAAAATGTAAAAAATTTAGTGGACTATAAAATTTTGGCATTCCACTGAATTTCACAATTTTTTTTGATAGTCTTCTTATTGCGGAAGCGGAATTAAATGGCGGAATGATATAGGCATTCGCTAACTGCAATTCCGCAATATCAAACAGCCAAGAGTTTTCGCATTTAATTTTGGCATTCGTATTGTAAAAGAAGTTTCTGTGATTATTATATACTATTTACACCTTATTATATATATCTACTTATATATTATATTTATATATATATATATATTATATATATATATTTATTATTATAAATATATATAATAAATTATGGTATGGCATGCGTCGCTACTATCTAAGCTACCTTCATTTTGGATTTCCTCCTTCGTTTGCTTACTCTTGTCTAGTTTTCTTTCAGATCGATTCATATTTGCACTTGTTGATGGAGCACTCTTCCTACTCCACTCCTTATTAATTGTGGTGTTCTTAGGGTTCTGTTTTATCTCCCACTTTATTCCTACTGTTTCATCAACGATCTTCTTAGCTACTTCTAACTCTGTTCACTCTTATGCCGATGATCAACTCTCCATTCTTCCACTCATTTCGATTGTGCTCCCTCGTTTGTATCTAGGTTGCCTCTCGTCTACAGCTTCCGAGATTCACTTCTTGCCGATTTGGTCGGATTTCTCAGTGGGATAATAGTAATACTTGTGAGAGTTCAACTCTTTGAAAAACTCACTTTAGATTTCTCTTCTCCATCTTTCTGATTTTGCTGTAATTAATGTTACGTAAACCAACATAAACATTCTACGGACTAATAATAATTAGTGATTGTCTGGAGACCTCACATCAACATCGGTTGCTAAACTGGCCTCAAAAAAGCTGAAATCGGTTCAGATTGGGTGAATTTTTTTTCTTCTGCTGCAGATAACTCAGTTATAAGGAGTGGTCTTAAATTCGCCCTGTATGGAATAACTGCTCCCCATTTGGGGTGGAATTCTGTCCACTCTTTGGTTAGAGTTAGAAGCTAAGGCTAAGAGGCTTATAACTGTCCCATATATTCTGTTTAATCCCTTGCCTCTTTCATTAGTTTAACATTTTTGACTCTTTCATATAGGTTTTACAACGCAGGTGGTCGTAGAGAATTGAACCTCCTCGATTCCTCCACCACTGGTCGCTTCGTAACACACAAGAGGTGCCTTGTTCTTTCATGAAAATATGTGTGAATATTGGAGACTCAAGATCTCTGCTGTGGTACCGCATGATTGCGCGTTTAGTTATTTGCCTGTTCCAAGTGAAGTTTCTCTTCTTTCAAGCCACATATGTTTTGGAACTCCCTTGCCTTCTTTTCATTATTTATACTTCAATCTTCCTCCTATTTTTTAATGCATAAACACCTGAGGGAATTGCTTTAGGCAAGGACAGGGTGGGTTTTACTTTCATTTCATTTTTGTTTTGTTTTCTCTTTTTGTATTTTTATTTATTTTTTCCTCGTTCCTTTTTGAAAAGGGCACTTGCCCGTGAGTGGTGGATCATATATTATTATTACTATATATATATATTATTATAATATTATATATATTATATATAATATATATATATATTTATTATATATATATATATATATCTAATATATATAGTAATAGTATATTATTATATATATATATATATATATTATATATATATATTATATATATATATATAATATATTATTTTTATATATATATATATATATATATTATATACAGACAGTCTAGATATCGACGATATGGGCCGGATATCCGGTATCCGGTTTTAACCTCCAGCGGATATCGGTATCCCAGCTTCCCCCTATAGTCCTATATAATATTACCCTAATATAATATATAATATATTATATATATATATTTTAATATATATATCTATTATATATATATATATATAAATTTATATATATATATATATATATATATATTATTACTAGTAATATATATTTAGTATTATATATATATATATTTATAATTATATATCCTATTTTTCATACAATTTTATTGATGATTTCATTAATGTTATTATCTTACAAGAAGACGATTCTGTTCACACTAACTACAATGGATAAGTGAATAAAAATAATGAAAGAGACCATCAATTCAGCTGAAAAGACAAAATAAAAAAACGCTATATTCAAAATGACATAATAATATATAGCTACTCACTTTAAGATTTATCAAGTATTCACTTCAAATATTCAAATTCAAAATTCTCAAATTGATGGTGATGCAAAAACATTAAGCTTTGCACTAGTATCTGGAGAGTAGGTGTTTCTTTTTTCGGGTTGTTTAGCCATATCGCCACGGTAACACTAAAATATATCGCTGAGGGAGGGGCTTTTAGATGAAGGGAGGGGCTGTGATAAATTATTCATTGCTTGCAAGGCCTGATAAGTAATGGTTAACGTTGCCCATTTTCATGCACCACTGCAAGGATTCTCGCTTCCTAGGACAGCATCGTCCAGTTTTTCGTAGAGCCTGGCAATCTCTTCACAGATTGCAACATCCTTGAATTATCTGGTTGCTCACGATGAATGTCTCTTCAGTTTTCTCGATGAGTTTGTTCCTTGTTGTGATTCCTTTTGAAGGTGATGAGATGTAAGGGTAAGCATAATTCTGACAAAATGGAACTTTCAAGAAGTCTAACACCAAATCTCTTCGGATGCTTAAGTAGGGTGATTTAATTTGCAGAAAATGTACCATCGATCGTCAACTATCAGTGATGTTTGCCAGGAGTTGCTGATATGATAGAGTGGTCTTCCACTTCTAGTGAATCCTTTTTTTTTGTAACAACGAGCAAGGTTCCTCAAGTTATTGCTATTATATGCGTTCTAGAGTGGTTCACACGTCGGGGATTGTCATTAACTTTTAGGGGTTTCATGCAAAGCTATAAAGAATGTCCGTTATCTAGAACCTTCTTATATACAGGTTCAAACTAGATTTATTACACTGCAAAATACACTTTTTGGAATATTTTTTTTTTTCTGCTCCTTCTACAGTGAACAATATGTGGTCTGTTTAAAACAATTAGGTATGCTTGTTACATTACTCGAAAATCCAAAACATGCTCCATGTATGGTAATGTTTTTTTTTTGTTTTTTTTTTTTTGTAGACACCTCCTCATATTTTACTTTATACAATATCTGGTTTGCATTGAATTGTGAAACAGTGGCTTGATTATAATAAAGCAAGACCAACACCAGTAAATGATATTTTTATGGTTGCTTTCCTCTTGTAGGCACCTGTTGGCGTGTTCGCTGATTAAGAGACAGCAATATTCAGTAAGCCAAATTGGTTCATCCATCTACCACTGAAGGGATGCCTTTGTCCACATAGAGGATGTCTGAGTGAAGCGACATTTCACATCTCATCCTAGCCTCAGATTCAGAGGATGGCGAAGAATATGAAGTCCAGATGAGAAGAATAGAATCTTTATTTCTGAAGACAGAGGAAATTTGTACTCTTACGAAAAGCAATACCACCATAGTGATACGTACAAGTTTCCATAAGTTTCTCAGAGCTTTCTTTCATTTCAAGGAAATGAGCATCACCATTTTGAATGCTAGCCAGGCGGTCTTTTGTCCTTCTGACGCGGGTTTGTCCATTTCGACTCTCCATCATTTGGATACAGACCTCTTTTAATTTGGGTGGGGGCCAATTCGGAAAAACCCTTCTTTTAATATTTGCTTCGGTCAGACTAAGATTTGTGGCATTTGTGTCTGAGATCAAGACGCATGCCAAATTTCCTTTGTCAAAGGTTAGTGGTTCCAAAAATTTTTTCCTGACAAACCGAATTTAATAGTGCAAAGGTGGAAGAAAGACAAACTGCAGATTCACAAGTGGTTCTTGTGTATGTTTTTGGTCCCAGGATTGAAATCATATCTTTGAGGCCACTTTTTCCGAATGTAGTGATGTTTTTCTGTCCGCGGTTATCCCATGAAAGGAAAAGGTGTAAAAGAATTTACTGACAAAAAGAGAGTTGCAGCTGGTGTTAATAGTCCCCAATGGACCTTCAGGTAATGCTAACAAAATGTGCCTTTAAATGTTATGTACTCAAATAGGTTAAGTATAGAACTGCTAGAAACACCAGGATTCTCTTCTGCTTTTAGTTGAAATAACTACCAACTTATACGATTCCTTTTTACATTTTGCTGATAACAGTGATAAAAATGATAAGACTATAAAATTAGGCCACTTATAGATATGACTAAGGATTTATATATGACTGTATACAATCCTAGCAAAAATATTGCAGTAGAGTCAATGATAAAATTCAAGAGAAAACTATTTTTCAAACAGTATTTACCTTGCAAGTCTTCAGCTAAATGGGGTATAAAAGTATGGTCACTTTGTGATTCTAAAACTCGCTATTTGTTGAAATTCAATATTTAAACAGGTAAAGAAAATAAAAACAAAATAGCAGGCGGTTTTGGAAGCCAGGTTGTTCAAACATTACTCAAAGGCTTTGAAGGTAAAGGTCATATTGTGTTTCTTGATAACTTTTATTCAAGCATTTATTTGTATGAAACCATCAGAAAAGAAAACATAGGTGCTTGTGGTACAGTTTGAGCAAATAGGAAAGGGTTGCCATTGGATATGAAAAACTTAAAAGTCAGATGAGGTGAGCTTCCAGCAATTTGGATAAATGAGGAAAAAACAATGATAGCTTGTACCTGGCAAGATACAGGACATGTAAATATGTTATCTACTGTTGGAGATTGTGGAGTGTCAAAAGTAACAATAAAATCTAAAAAAGGAGAAAGGCATGTAGAAAAGCCTTGCATTCAAGTGAATTACAATAAAAACATTGGAGGAGTAGATAGATTTGATCAGTTGTGTGCAACTTATCCTTTCAACAGGAGATCAATAAAATGGTATAAGGTAATTTGGCACTTCATCATTGAAGAGGATTTGTTACAATATTAAAATCTGACTAAGAAACTGAGCTCAAAAAATTTCAGAATCATGGTAACTGATGGTCTTTTAGAAGGATTTTCAAAGAAAAATATAAGTGAAAGAGGAAACAGAATTTCTCAGCATACATATACTGCGAAATAGGCTAAGAGAGAGACATTTTATTTCTAATTTGAGAAGAAAAACAAAAGCCAAACTGTATTGTTGCTCAATTTTGCCAAATAAGTGCAAAGGTCGCTGCAAAAGGAAGCAAACTACTTATTATTGTAAAGAATGTACAGGTAAACAACCAATCCATGCTTTGAAATATATCACAAAAAAAAGACTATGAAAAGGTTTGCACATGCTAAAGCTAGTTATTCTAATTTGATATATATATATATATATATATATATAATATAATTAATAATTAATAAAATTAAAAAAATAATATATATTATATATATTATATATATATATATAATATATATATATATATATATAATATATTATTAATATATTATATATATATATATGATATATATAATATAATATATATATATATATATATATATATATTATAATAATATATATATATATATAACATTAAAAATATATATTTTTTTTACTTATCCTTTTGCTTTTATTTTATTTTTTACATAGAGGATTTATTTTTTTTAAATAACATATTAAAGTATATTATAAAAAATAATAAAAATATCCAAAAATAATGGAAAAAAGAAAAATTCACCTTTAATGGCCAAACTGCATTATTTCGGGCAAAAATGTTTCCAGACCCTGTGACACTCAAAGGGTGGAAGTCCGTCGCAGCCAAAAATCCACCTATGGCTTCACATACTGCGACAGTCTCCCACTGTATCTCGTTATTAAGGTTCATCCCATGGAAAGGTCCTCAAATGTGCCACTTCACAAAACTCCGCCATTCACTCGTGCTATGCACCATTCTTTTTGCATGAACCAAATTCCCATTCCTTTCCTTCAGACACTCCGTTACTGACTTAATCCACTTTTACTTAGGTCTCAGCCGATGAATTTAGAAGACACTCGCTGTTATACATCCGCTTAACCAATCTAGTTTCATCCATCCTTTTCATATGACAAAATCATCATAATATACTCTTATTTGTTCTCTCGTTCATGCCTTTTGCACACCACACAACTCCTTAACAGTCATTCCTCATTTGATCACTTTTCATACCTAACACTTCCCTAAGGTTATCCATCAGAAGACTGCACCTTTCATTTATACCTCTTATTCTACACCATAGTTTCCCCCACTATACATTAATACCGGTAACAGCATACCATCATGCAGAACAATACGTACTCAAGACTTAATCCCTTTGCATTCACGAAAGATATAATTGCAAAAGCCACTTTCCTACCACTCGACTTTCCTACTACACTTTGTATCATCCATTCCCTTTTCACCCAACATATATTTTAAATATTTCAGCTCGCATACTTGTTCCAGTTGCTCATCATCCAACATTTCACACTGCGGACTTTCCTCATACACCACCATCACCTTTCTCTTTATCTACATTTACTTTCAAACCCCTCCTTTTACACACACTGCCAAATCAATCTACTAATCCTCTCAAACTTTCTTCAGATTTGCCACACAAAAACAAATCATCAAAACCATTCTCCATCAGCTTAATACCCTCCTCTCTCAACCCAACCTTAATTATTTCATCACCCATCCATATATAATTTAAATAGCCATTGAGCCAACACATCCTTGCCTCACTCCACTATTAATATTAAATCATTCACTTCACTCCATTTATTCTTACACACGCTTCACTATTGACATATTTACTTTTAATTCTATTCAGAAACCTACCACTAACACCTGCCACAGAGCTTCTCTAATAATCATGTTGTACGTCTGTTTGAAGTCTATGAAACCTAAATACACTTTGTTGTTTTTCATTTTATAACTTGTTTGTTTCAATGGAAAAATTTGATCTACATATCCTCTACCACCTTTTTCTTCAACAATCAGCTTATCAGTCACTAGATGCACTCTTTCGACCAAAATATCATCATATATGTTCCTGACAACATTCGATAAGCAAATTTCCCTGTAGTGTTTACAGTTCCCCTTATCACCCTTACCCTTATACAAGGGTACTATCACTGCTATCTTCCAATTCTTCAGAACTACACCCTCCACAAATGCTTTGTTAGACAACTTCCAAATCCATTCAATCATCATCTTGCCTCCATTCTTGATCATTTCGCCAGTAATTCCATCTATACCCGTGGATTTTACATTCTTCAACTTTCTCACTCTACCTATTACCTCCTCCTTTGAAAGTGTTTCCTCCACTCTCTCCTCACGTCCATTTCATCAGTCACGAAAGCACCATCCTTATACTACAACCTTTAATGTTTTTGTTTTCAGATGTCCGATTCAGAACAAGGAGATAAAAGTGAGGCTCAAGATCTTCTGTCTGATGATTTGAAGGAGGGGGAGGAAGGGCCATCCACCAGCCCTGTTTTACGTAAAGAGGCCAATAATATATTAATTCCTAGAGACGATTTCATCAAATGTAAAGTTTGTAAATACGCTTGCCATGATGAGTCCATATTCAATGCTCATAATGTACTACATTTATATATTAATGATTTAATAGCTGATGAAAGTACTTTATTGGCATTTTTGCAATATAACAAGTTGATCTTAGAAGAAAAAAGTTGTGTCCACTGTGATATTCCATGTCAATTTACTAAACAAGGAAAGAAATTTAACTTTTATTGTAAATCATGTAAATCATATTTTGCTGCAACAGAAAAAAATTTCTGGCTTGCTGATATTAGACTTTCGTATGAGAAGGTTATGTTATTAGTATTTTTTTTTCTTCAAGAATCTACCGTAACTCAAGTGACCAATTTTTTGGAAATTTCAAGTAAAACAGCTGTAGATTGGTTTTCCTTTTGTAGGGAGATTTGCATTAGTGAAAATATTTTGAATTCTTCTAAATTAGGCGGTGAAGGGAAAGTAGTCGAGTTCGATGAAAGTGCTTGCGGGAAAAGAAAATATCGTAAAGGAAGAGTTGGTAAAACTACGTGGGTTTTTTTAGGCATAGAATGCGGATCAACGAAATCTTTTCTAATTCCTGTAGAAAAACGCGATTCTGAAACTCTATTGAAAATTATTGAAGAAAATATTCTACCAGGCACTACTATAATTTCTGATTGTTGGAAGGCGTATAATGATGTGAAGAAAAAATTTAACCATCTAACTGTGAACCATAGCTACAATTTTGTTGACCCTATTACAGGGGTGCATACGAATACAATTGAAGGAAACTGGTTTCAGGTAATATGTAATTTTTTTAAGCTTTTTGTTACATATTAGGGTTCACACACTCTGGAAAGTCAGGGAAAGTCAAGGAAAAAAAAATTGGTCAGGGAAACGTTTTAAGATATGCTGAAAGTCAGGGAAATTCCAAAAAAGTCAGGGAAATTTTAAAATTTCAAAACATATGAAGAATGATCCATGGACCAAGTTACATATTTTTGATATATATTTTTTTCCTTACTGTATAATTGTGGAATGAGAGATGTTTTGATAAGTGAATGAAAAGGATGGGCGAGGAATGACATTCCATAAATCTACTTCTATCCTGTTTCTTTCTATTTTTAAGTTCACTATTACCTACTATTCTTCCTATTCTGTTCGTAGAGGTTGTTCCAAGTTCATTCCTTCCGATTGAAGGTGATTGTATAATGCGTATGTGTGTTTAGACTGTTGACTGTATTGACTTAATCTGCTTGTAATCTGTTTCTTTAGGAATTAACTTTTTGAGTGTTTTTTTTTTTTTTGAGGTTTGGAGAAGTGATTTTGGATTTTTGTGCAGTTGAAGGTATCTTTTATTAAGTCATACAATATCTTCGGAAAGAGATTAAAATTCAAATTCTGAATTACAATTATGTGAAAACTATTAACTTGCAGTATTAACTGTTTCACAAGATTTACAATTGTACTTTCAAATTTTATGAAAGCACTTTTTAATTAAGTTAAAATGCTTGCTACAACCAAGAACTAAGCTTTTTGCCCTAAAATTCACAACTTGAATGCCAGACTGTGCATAATCATTCAGATGAACAGAAAAGTATATTAGTAAAGATGTCCCTCTGAAGTACAAGCCTGCCCAATGGCTCTGCATTTTTGGAATCCTAGTATAATTTTTTCATCAGCCAGAACAAGGAAACAAAGATTTGATTTATTGCTGAGGCATTGTACACTCAATGAACCGAATCACAGATTCTGTTGCCGAGAAAACAAAAGCACAATACTCTACTTTTGCAGTGAAGCTCATTCTACCCTGAATTAAAATTCAAAATATTTTTGATGGTGATTGTCCTTCTAAGAGACTTGATGAGTTTTTTTTCTTCTTATAGTACCTGGGAATCAATGTTATGCAGAATTGTGGCATATTATTAAATTAGGACTGATATTTTGCATGGAAATACGACAGTGAAAGAAGGGTTTTCTTGTAAATAAAGCAATTTTAGTTGAGAATCTAAAAGAACAGAGTCTGATTTCACAAGAACAGTGCACAATGCTATACAGATCTCATGAAAGTATTCAAAAACATACACTCAATAAATGTTGACAAATGTAAGAGCTGACCATAGGAGATATGAAGAACATCTCAAAGAGTCAAAACAGAAAGAAAAAGAAGAGAATAAAAAGGTTGAAAAACGAATATTATCCATACAGATCAATAAACTTGAAGAGCAGAGAAAGAATGTTCAGAGATAGGCTTTGACTGAAGAAGACTCTATAAAATCAAAAATTCCAAAGAGCCACTGGGTTGAGTTTTTTTTGTCAACCCCATTTAGACTTTTGTGATTACAAGTGGAAGCTAATTCACCTAGGCTATTAATGTTAAGCTTTTAATTTTTTTCTTTTTGTATATAAAACTGTTTACTTTTGGAAAAAATAAAAAAGGAGTGCGTTGAACGGCTATGGGTAAGGTATAGGCTGATTACTAAAAAAAATATTTTTTTAAATTCATCCATAATGATGAACAATTTCTAAAAGTAAATTCTCAATAATTTAATGTATGAACTGAGTAAATAGGCTGCAATAATGATTAATAGATATTTTATATACCAAAAATATCGAACACGCTAGTCAGGGAAAATTTGCGAATTTGGTCAGGGAAAGTCAGGGAATCAAAATTCAAAATTTCAGTGTGAACCCTGATGTGTTACATATATATATTTTAAGCTAAAATATTGAAATTTTTCAGGTCAAGTCACTAATTCCTAAGGGAGGCAGGAAAAAAGAACATTTAATCGGCTATTTTGCCAAATTTCAGTTTCTGAAAAAGTATAGAAGAGATGAACAATTTGAAATTTTTTTTGAAGTCGTCCAAAAATTTCAAACTTTGTTGAGCGTAATATATATATAATAGTATATATTATAATATATATAATAATAATATAATATATATATATAAGATTATATATATTATATATTATATTATATATATATATTAATATCATTATAATATATAATATATATAATAATATATATCATAAATATAATATATAATAATATTTCCACACATTATTCAGACTTTAACTTTTACTGTGTATTAAATTAATTCTTCTTCTCATTTATTAATTAAATATTATCAATTTTAATTTATAATAAGTTTTGACAGCACCTCATTATTAAGTTTGAGGGTCATCATATAATATATATTACTGAAGAAATAATGAATTCATCAAAATTATAAACCATATAATAATAAATTTCTAGGTTCAGTGATCTTCAATTAGTGGGTCACACAATATGATCCATCTAATAATGAGTTAGTAGTATCCTAGTTTTACATACATTTTAGAGTTTAGGTTTAGATAAAGTTGATGGTTAGGTAAAGAACAACTAAGATTGAAATATATTAATATATATATATATATAAATTATATATATATATATAATATATAATATATAATAATATTAATATAATATATATATATATTAAATAATATAATAATATATTTAAATATATAAATATAATATAATATTATTATATAATTATATTAATATATATATATATAATTATAAATATATATATATATATATATTTATTATATATATTACAGACACCATCACCATCCACACATATTCCAATTATTATTGAAGTTAAACATCACTCTCCTTAATTAGTATAATAGGACTCCTAGCCACTTGAGTGATGGATGTTTATTATTTCTGTATAAAATAGTGAAAATAAAATAAAATAATCAAACAACCCTCAAAAAAGACTACTACATTTAACACTAACTAGCTAAATAAAGCTAACTTATGAGCCAAGCAATATTCACTGACCTAATATTGAAGAACCTCACTAATAACTAACCAAACTAATAAATATATATATACAATCCACTGAGTACAACTAAAACAATCTATTGCATACTAAATACTCTCCATATATTCATTTTTATAATAAACACAATTATCAATCAGCCAACCTCTACATTACCGATAAACAAAGGCCACAGAAAAAATATCCTATAAACCCTCACAAACTCTCACCCCTATTTATTAAACGATCAACTCAAATTATAACAGATGAAAGCGATTTCTAGATAGTAGACTACGATAACTCTCGTCCATCAAGACCCACACGCCTACATAAACCATATAAATTAACTAACTATAATACCCAAATCTTCCAACTCTCATTAATGCAACCATCAACCACCAACAATGTTTTTCAGATATAACTTAATACAATATATAGATATTTAACCTAAGAGTTGATAATATAATAGAAATAACAATAAAATATAAGGCTAATTCAATCAAAACTACATCTTACTCGAATTCAAACTAACTAACCTAATCATATACCTACTCTATTATATACCCCTATCTAACTATCTATATATATATATACTTGAAATTACTACTAACCAAATAATCCTTTATATTTATAACCTGTAACAACTATCCTCTCTAATATATTATACACTATAATATTATATAATATATATATTAACTACTATTATGCCATCATATAAAATAATACATAAGTCAAATCAAAGTAACTATAATATACGTTACTCATTTATATTGAATTATATAATACATATTAACATTATATAATAAACATTCCCCATATATACAATTGTATCCAAGTAATACACCCACCATACGAAGTAATGTAAATAATAAAAAAAATAAAATACTTATATAGCTATAATAAAAATAACTTTTACTCATAATATCACTATAAGTATACAGCTAACTATAAACTTGGCCCATGATAAGGGTATCATATCCCCATTCGTACATATTTTATATACTACCTATATACTTTTATTATTAATATACAAAAATCGGAATATATATATATATTTATATAAGAATATATATATAACTTACAAAACCCTATATTATATATATATTATCAAAGTATTCTCGAAATATATACATAGTTATATCAAATAACATGAGTCCATACAGATATCTAAATTTCTAATAACTGTTAACATATTAAAACCACACTTACATAACCCGGTGGTAATAAAAATATGTATACAGCATAAGTTCCTAACCTATTTTTCATCATAAGAATAAAATTATTTATAATATATATAACATATAATATCTGGTCACAATCTCAATATACTGATTAATATACCGGGAACCCCTCAAGTGATGTGAAAACAATAAAGCATTCATTTCTCATATATATATATATAGTTTAAATATATATATATATATATATATATGATAATTATAATTATATATATCATATTATATATTTATATATACTAGATATATATAATTATTTATATATATATATTTATAAATATATAATATGGATATATATAATTATATATATATATATTATTATATATAGTATATTAGTAATATATTATTAATATGTAATATAATTATATATATATATATAATATATATAATATATATATATATATATTATATATAAGTATATATATATATATGAAGATATCCGGTATATATATAATATATATATTATATATATATCTATATATATATTATATATATAACAATTACTAAGCTTTATAAAAAGCCGTCAATATATATAAAAAATAGTAATACTATACCAACTATATTATATTTATACCCTCTACTAATATACTTACTATATATTATACCGCACTATACCGGTATCAAATATAGATTCGTACCTAATTCTACATTATATAGATATATTATTACCTATCTATAAACAAATTATGAATAAATAACCTGATACTGGAGAAAAACTAATTATTTAAAAATCATAAAATAATCATTGAAGGACTACCATCCGCGTATATTATACAATATATTATATCATACATCTCTACACACAGCCTCACATAAATATATTTTTTTCTTGAGATCAAAATTCATTATAATGTATTTTTAACTAATAATACTCAATAATCAAAACTACCGGGGTATACTTTATATACTCACTCATATAACATATATGAGATTCTATTAAGCTTATACTCTGTATATATACAGCAGAGTAATAGATATACATTATATAAAGCAATATAATAGTACATTATCTAGACATAATTATTATATATATAACTACAGTATCCTATACAATATTTTGCATATATTATATAATTACTAATTGATTATATTATATTATCTAATATATATATTCCCCACGGTAAATATGTCATATATACTACTATATATATTAAATATAATATATATATAATATATATAATATTAGATAAAAATATAATGACATAAATATAATGGCTTCTGCGGTCATAAATTTCTCACCTTATATCTATCTATATACTAAAATATCCGATTATATATAATATCCGTATAGTATTTAGCTAAATAAGTCTTTATAAACATAAAGGACTAAATACGTAACTCTATATATCTATCCATTCTACAATATTATTAATATACCTGGTACTATATAATTTAATACTATATATATAAAATATGCTGTACTGTCTACATATAATATATATAAAGTAGAGATAATAAACATAAATTACTCTTCATATTACTATATCTATATATAATATTATATTATATATATATTATATACTTAATTTCATAAATATCTATTATAATTTCAACTTATGAGCATAAGAAATACTGCCTACATTTAAACGTTCTATATATAATATATTATATATATATAATATACTTTCTATATCATTACTTATACAATCCTATAATATACACATATACTACAAAACTTTATAATTTATATCCCTATTACGGCAGTATGACATAATTCAGAAGTATTATCATTATTATATATTCGTAATATATATAATGCAATATATATATATATATATAATATATTACATAATATAATATAAAATAATATGCCTGAGTAAATTTCTTACGTAAGTATACACACAATACATATATATATATATATATACCCAATATATATATAGAATAACTCTCAGGTAATATAGTCAATATTATTATTGAGTACGATATAATTAATATACTATAACACATTATCTGTAAATATACCGCTAATTACCTCTATAATATCTTTACCATATATATATATATTACCATCTTCCTCCTATCCCCAGCTTGGGATACTTTATTAAGCTAATATTTATAATATATATATAATAATATATACTAATATACAAAAATACTATATATATATTATATATATTATATATATATTATATCATACTGTGATACCTATTATATATATACATCGAATCCTCCCTCCTATTTATATATATACCACTACTAAAATATTATACTACTTACTATTATATATAATATTATATATTATTAATAACTATATATTAATATTATATAACTTTATTTAAGTAACTGATTAGTAAATGACCTTATATATATAAACCGTATAATTATAATATATATATATATTATGATACCATATTAACCAAATCCCAATATAAACCTTATACACTAATAAATAAATAAATTAGGTAATTTATAACCTTATGACCCACTGGCTATTATTATGACGTTTTACACGTAAGTCAACTGCAAAGCCATTCTTACATCACTATTAAATAATAATCCTATTAATTATAATAAATAGGATCGACTTTTCTAAATCCTACATACAAAACTAAACTTCTTATAATATATACTATAATATATTATATATAATACTCTATATATCTACTATAAAAACTATAATTATTATAACACTATATACGAACATACTATTATTCAGACTATAGGGAACTCACCTACAATATATATATATATATATATATATATTAATATATATATTTATTATACCTTTTAAATGTTTGTTTTTTTTACTATCCCATATCTATATTACACTTTATTATATTTATTAATTACAAGCGAATTATCGAAAGTCTTACTTAATTAGAGAAAGACCGGCGCAGATTTGATCACCTATTTCTGCTTAAAGGAGATGCAGTAAGAATTTTGAACTTATAATTTACCTATTTCTATTACATATATATTATTCTTCAGGAGAAATGAACAAAGATCAGAAGTGTACTGATCAGCATTTCGAGGGTGCTCTCCTCTCTTAATGATAAAGTATTCCAAAGTCCATATTATTATATTTTAGTGTTATAAGGTTTTAGTTAGCCACGAGGTTGACGCTCGACCGTCTCTCATACACGAGATGCTGTGTTCAATTCTCCGCTTAGCTTTGGAATTTTTATCTGACCTGGGGCTGAGAGAAATTAAACTCGATGGTTGTCGCAAGAGACATCGCATCGAAAATAAGACTACAAATCTCGTTCAAGAGATAGCTCGAGTTGGGAAGCCCGCGCCTTTACATAGCTCGTGCTTCTCAGCTGAAAAAGTGGAATAATAAAGTCACGTTAAAAACTTATTTTTCGATATTAATTTTTTTTTTTTTTTTAAATACATTAAATGTTTCTAATTTGGCTTTACTTTGAAGTAGGATTGTGGAACCAGTTGTTTTTGGCACTTATGCACTTTAGGGGTCAAACTTTAAAGAAAAAAAAATACTCGAAAAATCGTAAATTCCCAGACTTAATGCACTGATCACGAATATGGTAGATTTATTTATACTCATGCTGAGATATTACACTGTCAGAGAATCCTTAAAGCATTTTTTGTTTAAATAAAGTTGAACTCACGGGCGGTGGTCTGTCTGGATACCAAGGTAATTTCATGTGGATATGGACAAGGATCGAACCGAACCTGTCTGCGACTTCTGTCGCTCTACCGTTTTATTGGGTTCGTTGGAGGAACTCTAACAAACAACAAAACTTTACCTAACCTAACTCTACTGCTAATGCCTACGGGGTGGCAGTATGGATCGATGTTGCCTTAAACCTAGCCCTAACCTGTAATATATATATATATATATATATATATTGATATTGTGTTATATAATATATATATAATTTATATATATATTATATATATATATTAATAATATTATATATTATAATATATATTATATAATATTATATATTATTTATATATATATATATATATTTATATAATATATTTATATGATATTTTATATATATATTTAGAGTTGATAGTGGGTGAGGGTTTGATATGGCAAGAAGGATAGGTATTTTTGGGGATGAGGTTTTAGCAAAGAGGAGTAATGGTAGAGTGGGAAAGTGAAGAATGGTTAAATCTGCAGGTATAGAATACTGGTGGAATGATCAAGACGGAGGCGAGATGGTAATTGATGGGATTGAAGTTGTGTAATAAAGCGTTTATGGAGGATATAGTTCCAAGGATTGGAGGAGAGCTGTAATAGTACTTATATAAGGAATAGAGATAATTTAGAACGGTAGGAATTATAGGGAAATTTGTTTATTGAGTTGTAGGGAAGATATAAGCTGGTAATTTTGTTGAAAGTCGAGAGAGTGCTGAGAGGACTGATTGGTGAAGAACAAGGTCGTTTAGGAGTAGAGGATGTTGGATCAAATCTTTCATTTGAAACAAATGAGTGGAGAAAATGAGGGAGAAGAATAAATTGTAATCTAGGTTTATGGATTTCAAACAGAGCGTATATTGGTTAATAGGAACTCGATGGGCAGGTGTTAGTGGTAGGTTCTGAATGTGAATCAAAAAGTATGTATGACGATAGTGAAGCGTATGTAAGAATAAATGTGGAAAGATTGGTTTAGTATTTAATAGCGGAGTGAGGCAGGGTTGTGTTTGTCTCCTTGGGTTATTCAACTCGTATATGGATGGGTATGCAAAGAATTAAGGTGGGGGTGCAGTAAGATGGTGTTAGGAATCATGAGATGAGGGAGGTTGCCGTACTATTTATTTGAGTATGACTAATGTGATATACAGAGCGGTTCGTATCTCTGTACGGTATTGTTTTGGGCATTTGTGGTTGTGGCGATCCTGAAGAGAGTTTGAGAAGTCCATCCGGTGAGATTTAGGTAAGTAGAATTATGGACAGGGGTGTAAAGGAGGGCTTGAAAAGTAAACGTAGATAAAAGTAGTGTGAAGTTATGTTAAGTGGAGGACATCCTCAGTGTGAAAGTTATGTTAGATGGTGAAGCAGCTGGAGCAAGTGTCTGTCTAAAGTAAAATAAATATATTAAGGTGTATATGTGCAGCAGCTGTTGGATCCCATACAAAAAGAGGATCGATCGTTCACATGGACCTTCCGACGTCCCTCACGGGTAAGCGCTTGAAAGTTGAAGCCTATGTTGATAGGCCATACTTCATCATCTTACGAAAAAGGAATACATCATGGTGACAGTTTTTTACGGGTTCATAAACCCCAGATCCCCGTCTGCTCTGGACCCAAGATTGCTCAGAAATAGTACTCTGAAAGTGCCAGTCAAGAATCTCTAGATTAAAAAACCGGCCATTTGCGAACATGGTTCTAACATCCTTAATTTCCTTAACATTCCTCTTAACAAAAGGTGCGCCCTTTCTCATATACGATGAAGGTTCAAACACTTGGTTCATTCCCCTTAACCACCCCATGTTGCTTTGGTTCTCTGGACAGTCGTTCTCGAACAGAAGTAAAGTACATTATTATAGCAATTGTTTGCAGTGCCCGCTGTTAAAGCCGATCATCGATTCCATCGTAGTCAATTCATTTCACAAGTTCTAATCAGAGTTTACTGCCAGTATTTATGATGGCTCTAAAACTGGGAACAGTGTCGGGCGGAAATCTGCTGTCTTTTCCTGATTTCAGCAAACAACTTTCCCAACCTCTCCCCCTCAATGCTTCAATTTTCACAGCGAATTAATGGCTATAAGATTTCGATCAATCTTTAACCAATGATCAACCTTATGTCATTTATTCGATTCGCTTAGCGCGCTACAAGCGCTTAAAAAAACTTTTCTAAAAACACAATGGTTATCTGCTGTGCAGCAATTTCTTCGGCTGCTCCATTCCCGTAAACAAATTATTTATGTTGGACCCTTCTAATGTAGGGGTAAACTGGCATGAATTCGCTGACAAAGAGGCCAAAATGGCCACCATCCTCAGTTTCGCGGAGCTGTTCCAGGTACCTCCATGATGCGATTCGACAAGGCTACCTCCCATCAACCGATTACCTACCTGCTTCCACAGGTTATTCGATCTTAATTGGCAAGACGCGCTGGACGAATGATCAAGAGGAAGCGAAACTTAGACTATAAGCCTGATCACGGGGGAGTGGTCTCTCCACCAACGAAAACGTTTACACGGAGGTGATACTTGCACGTTACCGTATTGGCCACACTAAGTATTACTACAAGTAGTTACCTCGTTTTCCACCACTATTTGCAAATTTTGTCAAAGTCATACCGCAATCTGTCCGCCATATCTTCATTGATTGTTCCAGCAGGACCTATTCGCCGCCGTCATTTCCTACTTTAATGATCCATAACACCTTCCAAAAAGATTATCACATAATCTATCCGAAATCTTCCCATTTAGTAGTAACTCTATTTTTTTGTTTCTACAAGAAGTGAATGTTCTTCATTATATTTGATTTTGTTACGTACAACTAGTGACTTTATTAAATGCAAGGATTGTACTTTGTTAGTTTTGTGTGATTTTTTTTTTAATTGACTGAATATTTCTTATTCTCTTTATGTCTATATCTAATTATTATTGGACGTTATATTTTGAATAAACATATTATGTTCCAAGGACTGAGCACCATTATGGTGTTGAATTTTTTCAACCAGTGTAGCCGCTTGAGAGCCGTGGAGGGTCCTGTACAGCGGACCAAAAAAAAAAAAAAAAAAATATATATATATATTACACATTATATTTATATTAATATCGTAGTAAAATATATATATATATTATATATAATATATATGTATATATATATATTATATTATATATATATATTAATATATATATATATAATATATAATATATTATATATAATATCTATATATTTTATAATATATAATCTTCTTATCTTCCTCTTGCCCAAGACTGGGCAAGGTGCGTGTCATGCATCGGAAAAGAAAGCAGTAGAAGAATATATAACAAAAGTCGAAAGGAAAGAAACCTAAAGCTTCACGGGACCGCGAGGACCCCTCACTATGGTAAATGTCAATGTAAGTTCATCCTTGGCCAGGGTGGGCACAATCATGCCCCATACAAAAACCCCGCATTCACTTCCTATTATATGCACTTTGTGCTTTCTCTGCCAAACTCACATTTCCTCTCCTTCAGACATTTCGTTCACGACTCAATCCACTTCCTTCTCCCTTCCAGCCGGTTCCCAGCACACCCACCGCTATAACATCCGCTTAACCAACCGACATTCATTCAACCCTTTCTTACATGACCAAACCAATTCTCAAAAACAGTTACTTTCATTTATTCTTCTTACCCTTTCCTTCCACACACATCTCTAAAACGTTCATTCTCTCTTTTATCATTCTTCTTACACCTAAGATTGTCCACTGAACACATTGACTTTAGATCTATATTTCTATTCCAGACCATATATATATAAATGAGTCACAGGAGATTTTACTTTCCCTCAAGCAGGATACGAACGGCTGGACTCCGCGTCGGCTAGTGAACAGCAGCCGAGCGCTTTTATCACTAAGCCCATTCCACTTTCCCAAAAACAAGAAAGTTTCAAGGATAGCTTAAAGCTCCTTATATATTAATAATATATATAATATATATATATATATATATAATATATATATATATATATATATAATATAAAATATATATATATATATATTATATATATATTATAATATATATATATTATATATATATATAATTATATGGTACTTTGGTGCTTTTGCACGCTTAGGGTCGTGAGTTCGAGTCCTCGTCAAACCGGATTAGTAACTTTCGACTAGTTCATCAGACAAAAAAATTGCTGTTAGGAGATTTTCTGTAATTCATTACAGTTTACGGCTATGTGGTATTAATACACTAAATCAATACTCTCAGCTCACTCTCCATACCCAACACGGATGACAAGCGGGGTGACAACCTTTATTACCATACGACACCTACTATTCCTAATTAGCCTCACGCACAGTAGGTCTGTGAGTCCAGAGCCTAGTCATGCCCACTGATGGCTGGAATATCTTGACTTGGTTCAGATTGCTGGGGTTACTATCACCCTGATAACTGTGCATCTTTCCACTTTGTATGGGCCAACTGGTCGGGAAAAACATAAAAATAGTAACCTTTCCCACGATTGTCGTGGTCAAATAAATAAATAAAAATAAATAAAATATATTATAATATTTATATATATTTATTATATATATATATCTATATATATATATATATATATATAATATGATATAATATATATATATATATATATAATATATGATATATTATATTATATATATATATATATATATATATATATATTCTTTCTTCTTTTCTTCCTTCTATTTTCCCAGAATGGAAGTAAGGTGCGTGAACGAGCATCGGAAGAAAACAGGAGAAGAACATGACATTAAGTCGAAAGAAACCCAGCTTACCGCCCTCGTACCATTATTAAGTGAACTCATCGCAGTCAGAAATCCCCCTAAACTCAGATGGGAACAGCGCGATGGACCTCACTAGGTTAAGATAGATTCGTCAATGTAGGTTCATGCCCTTGGCCCATGTGTGCCACAACCATACCCCCCCTCACAATCCCCGGCCATTCACTCCTGTTATACACTTTCTTCTCGCCTCTATATACACATTTCTCTCTTCAACATTCGTTACTGACTAATCACTTTTGCTTCGGTTCCCCGCCGTCGGTTCCCAACAAAAACCGCCACTTCATACATCCTGTTATAACCCACCGACTATCATTCATTACCTTTCCATATACAAACCATCTCAAACAATTTATTTATTTCTCATTACCCTTTCTTTCACACACACATCCTCTAATTACGTTCATTCCTCACTTTATCAATTCTTCTTACACTAGCACACCCCTAAGATGTCCATCTGAACACATTGATACTTTAGATCTATACTTCTATTCCAGACCATAGTCTCGCTAATATACAATAACACAGGTAAAACATACCTTCTACTCTAGCACACTCAAGACTAGTCCTTTTATTCACAACGATTTAAATTTTTTTTTTTTTTTTTTTTTTTTTTTACAGAGATAAACACCGCACTTACGGGCAGAGCCCTAATC
>JABUQX010036259.1:17500-38575 GCA_015478945.1 Trachelipus rathkii | reverse complement strand
AATAACATTTATTTAGAAGTTAATTTTTTTTAAAAACAGGTTTTCAAAAACTATGAAAATTATTTGGTATTATAAAGAAAAACATTTATTTCTTAGAAAAAGCGTTTCCATTTAAGGATACCTGAACTTTGAAAATTTCGCTTTCTGCTTTTTGAATTTCATTTCAATGAAAAACACATTATTTTTTCAATGATGAAAAGACCCGGAAAAAAATTTTTCTTAGGATTACCAATATCCATTGTTGGAATTTGAAAATCCGTACTTTGTTAGAGTTTCTTATTTTGTATGTGAAATGTAGGAAAAGGGTTAATTTTGAAGGTTAAAAAGATTTTTTATTAAAGAACAAGGTTTTCAAAGAAGTATTTGTTTTATATAAAATATTGAAATTTCATTTAAAAGCTGAATTTCATTATAAAAAAACGTCATAGCTAACGCCCTATTATTATATTCACTTTTCTGCTTTTTGGAATGGCATTTCAATGAAACATTATTTTTCCAACATGTTTAACAATTTTAAGTTTTTACCAAATTCAATGTTGGGGATTTTAGGAAATCGTATTTTAGAGTTAATGTGTTAATGGAAATTTTCAGAAAAAAGCTCATTTTAGAAGTTATTTTTTATTTAAAAACAGGTTTTCCAAGAACTAATGGAAAATTATTTTGATATATAAAATAAATATATTGAAATTCATTAAAAAAACGGTCATTTTAAAGACATCTAACTATTTAAAATCAGTTTTGGCTTTTTGGAAAATTGTTTCCGAGATGGAAAGAATTATCTTTTTTTCATTTTCTGAAAAATACCGGGAAAAATCATAGTTTTAAGAGTTTTTACACTGATTTCAATGTTGAATTTGAGGGGGAAAATAATCGTACATTTAAGTTCTAATGTTTAATGTGGAAATTTAGAAAAAGCGTAATTTTAGGAGTTAAAATTTTTTTAGTAAAAAACAGGTTTCAACAACAAAGGAAATTATTGGTATTAAAAATATTGAACTTTCATAAAAAACGTCAATTTAGACACCTTAAAACAATTTAATAAATTTCTTTTTGTTTAAAATTGCATCATAAAAACCATTTATGTTCATTTATGCTGGAAGATCCGTTAAAAAAAACTCATTTTTTGAGTTACAAAAATATTTCAATGTTGAATTTAGGAAAAATTGTACTTTTACTGGTTTTTGAATTGGCATTTCAATGAAACACATTTATTTTTTCCAATGCTGGTAACAATACCGTTTTAGAAACTTTATTTAGAATATTATACAATTATTTAATATTGTTGAAATTTAGGAAAAAATTTCGTAACTTTTAAGAAACTTTACCTCATTAGTGAAATTAAATAGCCGTTATTTAGAGTTAAAATTTTTTAATTAAACGGTTCAAAACTTATTGGAATAGAATGGCGCGGTGGGGGGGGCTGGAGGCGGTGAAACAGAGGTGGGGAGGGGACGGAACGGGTGGAGACGGAGAGAATAGCCTGTGTGTCATATTGGGCAGTGGTGGGAATGGGTGGATCTCGGGTGCTGTGGATGTATATTTGGTATATAAAACAATTATATGGGAAATTTCGATTAAAAAACGTTATTTTGACACCAAAACTATATAATGTCACTTTTTTGCTTTTTGATGGCATTTCAATGGAACACATTTATTTTTCAAGGATGCGGAAAAATACCGTAATCTCCATTTAGACTTACCAAATTTTCCAAATGTTAATAATTTAGTGGAAAAGTGGTACTTTTATAGAAGTCTAAATTTGTAATGTGAAAAATTTTAGAAATGAAGTGCAGTTAATGGTATTTTTTATTTATAAAATAGGTTTTCAAATAATGTATCTTGTTATTTTATAATAAAACAATTATTTGAAATTCATAAAACGTCATTAAAGGTGTTTGACTTATAAGTAGTTCATCATTTTGTGACATTTAAAATAGGTTGGACAACTTCATGGAGATTTGGTATTACCCATACATATGCATTGTTCTTTCTATTTTAGATTTATATTATGAATGGGACCATACCTTGATCAGTTGTTGAGGTTCTAAAGAAAAAGTACATACTTAATATGTTTTTAAGTGGAAAAGCGTCGTTAATTTTAGAATTAAATTTTTATTAAAACGGTGCTTTGCAAAGTAATCGTAGTTTCAGAGATATAAAAAACAATTGAAATTTCATTAATAAACGTCCATTTAAGACATCTAAATATTTTAATAAACTTCAACGTTTTCTCTTTTTTGGATAATTTTGCTTTTCAATGAATAGACCATTATTTTTTCAAGTCGCTAGAAAAATACCGTTAAAAACTCCCTTTTAAGATTTTACAAACAAATTCAAATATTGGAATTTAGGAAAATTCGAATCTTTTGAGAGTGATTCAACAAGTAAAAAAGGAACCGCGTATTTTGGAGAGGTGGAAGAGGTTGGAAGGGTATTTTAAACTAATGAAAATTAATATTAAAACAAATATTGAAATTTTTATTTAAAAACGTTCACTTTAGACCAGCGCATTTTTCTAAGTTAATATTTCTCTTTCATATTGTAAGAATTTACTGGTCTTTACCACATTATTTGTTTACAAATTTGCTGATAAATACCAGTTTATTAATGCTGGTTTTAAAAACTATCGTAATTTCAATTGTTGAATTCGGAAAAATAATTTACTTGTTAGACTTCTAATTTGTATGTGAAATTTAAGGAAAAAGCGGGTAAATTTTAAGATTTTTTTTATTTTTTTTTAACAGGTTTTCACAACTAAGGGATTATTTTGTGTTATATAAACATCTTGGGAATTTATTAATAAAGCTGTCATTTACAGGACACTAATCCTATTAATAAATTTTCCCTTTGCCTTTGTGAAGTGGGCTTATCACATGGAAAAACATTATTTTTTCAAATGCTGTGAATACCGTTTTAAGAAAAAACGTCAATTTTAGATTTACCAAATATTTTCAAAAAGTTGGATTTAGGAACATCGTTTATCTTTTAAGAGTATCTATTTGTTGATTGTTGGGGAAATTTGAAAAGGCGTCGAAAATTTTAAGGCAAGTAATTGTGTTTTTATTTTAACAATTTTTCAAATCAACTAATGAATAAAATTTTTGGGTTTATTATAAAAAGAATGAGGTGAGTTTTTTTTTTATACGTGTCATTAATGGGCGGCACTAAAAGATTAAAATTTATTTTCTGCTTTTTTTGAGAAGATTGTTTTTTCAAGAAAATATATTTTTAATTTTTGCTTGAAATACTCTTGGTCAACTTCAATTAGATAACAAATATTTCAATTGTTGATTATGGTGACAAATGCTAATTGAAGGTTCTTAATTTTGTAATTGTGAAAAATTTTAGAGGCAAGGTAACTTGATAGGAAGTTTAATCTTTTTATTTTAAACAGTTTTTAATTGATATTTTGGTATATTAAAATACATAAACCTAAATATTGATTTCATTCAAATAACTCGGTTTTTAGACATCCTAGAGTATTTAATTAAATTCTCTTTTTCTGCTTTTTTTTGAAATTTGCATTTCAATTGGCAATCACATATTTTTCAAAGCTGAAATGCCGTTAAAACTTTTTAAGGGATCTAACAAATAATTTAAATTGTTTGGATATTTTAGGAAAATTTTCGTTTTAAGAGTTCTAGATTGTATTGTGAAAAGATTTTAGAAAAAGCGTAATTGTTGAAGTTTAAAATTTTTATTAAAACAGGTTTTTAACACTAAAAACTAAAGTTGAATATTGGTGATTAATCAAAATTGAATTCTTAAAAAGTCATTTAAGAACACACTATTACCTATTGGAATATATTCGCTTGATGTCTGCTTTTTAAAATTGTATTTCATTTACAAAACATTTTATTTTTTTCAATTTGCTGACGATACAAGTAAATATCAAATTTTACGGGGACTAATCACTCCGTAGTTTCAAAAGTAAGTTTAAAAAGTATGTTATTACGTTTCTTAACCATCAAATGAAATTGCTCAACCTATTGAATTAGGGCAAGACCGTAATTTAAGGAAGTTAACATTTTTGTTAATAGTCAAGTTTTCAATTTGCGATGAAATCTTTGGCTATATAACAATATTTTGGAACTTCATTTAAAACGTCAATTTAAAGGGTACAACTAAAAACAATTTAATAATTCTTTTTAAATCTTGCTATTTAGAAAATACATTTTCGTGTAGCATTTTATTTGTGTATGATTTATTGAAAAACATCGTTAAAAAAACTCAATTTTTATTATTTTTTACCATTTTAATTTTCACAATGTTGAATTCACCTCTCCTCCTCTATACCTGATCTCTAATTGTAATTGTGAAAAATTGTAAGGAAAGCAGTTTTTTTAAGTTAAATATTTTTTTATTAAAACAGTTTTTCACAACTAATGAGATTTGGTATGAATATTGAATTCGTTAAATTTATTGAATTCATTAAAACGTCTAAAATTAATAGCTCGTAAACTATAACATCATTTTCTTGGTTTTTTGAGACGGGGAAATAGCTTCGGTTCATTGTTTAGCTGAATATTCTTTGATTTCTTTCTTTCCTATTTACCTCGTATGAAATACTCGATTTCGCCGTATAAAAATGCATACTATTAATTTATTTAATAGTTTAAGCAAACCAATTCGTAATTGTACGGTGCGAACTCTGGATGGCACGAGTGTTTAAACGGTGGGACGAGAACGGGTGGAAGACTGGGGAACGGTGGAGACGCGTGTGTTTACGGGTTTACTTGGAAAACGGTGGTAACGGTGTTGTATTAGTAAACAAAATTTAATAAATGTTGGAGTTTAAAAGGTCAAAATTTATTTGTTAACAAAGCAGGTTGTCAGAAACACGGGCTGACAGTCTTGGAAGGGTAGTGTAGACGGGTGGAGCGTAGGATAACTGAGGATGAGAGTCGACGGGAATTTGAAATTTCATTAAACCGTTCGCAATTAAAGGGACATCTACGCAGGTAAACTATTAGTTTAGATTTCATTTCTGCTTTTGAAAATGATTTTCATGCAACACTTCTTTTTTTCAATGCTGAAAATTTTTACCTCTGGGTAAAAAGAACTGAAATTTAATGATTCAATCACCATTAAATTTCCAATGTTGCAATGAGTTGTGATGTTGGTATCAAGACAATGGGGAACGGTAGAGTATGTACGGAGAGAGCTCGGTGACATTCGGTGCTATGTTGATATTCGGGGAATGGCGGGCTTTGCAACTGTTAACCAATTAGGTCCTAAACCCTGCATCTTTTAACCGGTTTTTCCAAAACAAATGAATTATTTGGCTATTGTACAAGGAACTATTATTTGCAGATTTTCATTATAATATTTAAATTAGATTCTAATCGTAAAAACAATTAATTCTCTTTCTGAGAACTATTCGTAAAACATTTCTTCAACAAGTCAGAACATACGTTGTTCAAATACTTAACTTCATATTTACAATATCATACGTTACTATTGTTGAATTATTCTGGAGGTAATAAATCTCGGGTTTTTTATGACTGAGTTAGGGATCTCGTATTCATTTCGTCCTTTTTTTCCGTGGTATGTGAAAAATTTGGAACGCGTTATTTTAGAAGTTATACCATCTCGATTTATTTTATAATGATTAAAAATCAAATGGTGTATATTATAGCAATATACCTATAGATAGAGGAGCTATGTTGTATACTAAAAATACATTGGAATTTCATAATACGTTCATTTTAATTTTTATTTTTATAAAAAAAATTCGGCTTTTTCGCTTTTTTAAAATTGCAGTATTTCGATGAAACACATTATTTTTATCAATGCTGGGAAAAATCCCGGAAAAATTACAATTTTAAGAAGGTACCAAAATTTATTTTCAAATGTTGAGAGTTTGAGGCAATTCGTAACTTTTAAGAGTTCTAAATTTGAATGTGGAAATCACAGAAAAAAAGCGTATTTTTAGAAGTATAAAAATTTTATTTTAGATATTGGAACGAATAACCCAAGTACTGAAATTTGATATTAAAAGACCTTGATTGATATTAAAAGCCATGCGAAAGAAGAAAAATTCCAAAACCATGAATTTAATATTTTTATTTTGCTTTTTTAATTGATTTCAAATGGAACACATATTTTTCCACAAATGCTTGAAATTTAACCGTTTAGAAACTTCAATTTAGATTTAAACAAGATAATTTCCCAAATGTTGAAATTTAGGAAAAAATCGTTCTTTAAAGGTTCTATATTATAGGTTGCACCAATAATTCTTCTAGTTTTAAGTTAATTTTTATTAACAGGTTTTGCCAAAAACTAGAAATTTTGTTATATAAAATCAATATTGAAATGTTTCATTAAAAAAGTTTTTTTAAGGCACCTTAAACTATTAATAATTCACTTTGCTTTTTTGGGGAAATTGCATTTCAGAAACACATTATTTTTTAAATGGCTGAAAATAATAAAGAAATCCATTTCTAAAGAATTACCAAAAATTTCATGTTTATAAAATTTAGGGAAATGGTTATTTAAGGAGGTAAATGAATGTGAAATTTAGAAAAGCGTAATTTTAGAAGTTATTTTTTTATTAAAAACAGGTTGCAACTAATTGGGCAATTTATATAAAAACCAGATATTTTGAAATTTCAATTAAAAAACGGTCAATTTAAAAAGACACCTAAAACATTAATTAATTCTCTTTTTCGTGCTTTGATGCATTACAATGAAAGCACTTTTTTTTCCAAATGCTGGAATTAATGCTTTAAAAATTTTCAAATTTTACGAAACCATATTTAATGTTGAATTTAAAAACATCGCGTATTTTAGGATTCTATGTTAATGTGTGAAATTTAAAGGGAAAACGCGCGTTAATTTTAGGAGTTTAAAATTTTTTAATTTAACAGTGTTTAAAAAGTAATGGAATATTTTTGTATATAAACATTACTTAATATTTGCGTCAATTTTTTTAAGGAATCTAAATATTAATGAAGTTCAACTTTTCTGCTTTATTGATTGGCATTTCGAATGAAAAACATATTTTTTTTTAAGGTGCTGAAATACCGTTTAAACGTCATAATGCTATCTACGCACATTTCAAAGTTTTGAATTTGGAAAAAATCGTACTTTTAGGGTTCTTTTTAATTCGTTAATGTGAATTTAAAGAAAGAACGCGAATTTGAGTTGAATTTTTTATTAAACAGGTTTCACAAATTGAATATTTGGTATATAAAAACAAAATATTGGAAATTTCATTAAAAAACGTCAAATTTAGACACTAAAAAACAATTAATAATCTGTTTTTCTCTTTGATTGCATTTCATGGAAAAAAATTATTTTTTCAATGCTGAAAAATTACCGTTGTAAATAACTTAATTTTGAGAGATTTACAAATTAATTTCAGAAGAGTGAATTTTGGGAAGAATCCGTCTTTTTAAAGATGTCTTAATTTGTATGTGAAATTTTAAGAAAAACGCTGATTTTTAAAGTTTATATTTTTTTTAAACAGGTTTGGCGAGCACCAGGAAATTTGTTATATAAACAAATATGGAATTTCATTAAAAAACGTCATTTAAAACACCTAAAAATTAATAAATATCCTTTTCTTTTTTTTAAAATGCATTTCAATGGAAAACACCCATATTTTTTCAAATGCTGGGAGAATTACACGTTAAAAAATGATCCTATAGATTACAAAATAATTTAAAGTAGAACATTCCTGAAAAACATTGATACATTTAAGAATCCTTAAATTAAATGTGAAATTTTACAGTAAAAAAGGTTAAATTAAAGTTTAATTTTTATTTAAAAACAGGGTTGTAAGAGTATAATGATATTTGGTACAAAAAATAATATCTGTTTTACATTAAAAGCATATCAATTTAAGACACCTTAAACTAAAAAAATTTTACATTTTGCTTTTAGAAAAAATTTCACTAAGATACTTGTGAAAGTACTGTAACATTATATTCGGAAGCATACCGTTAAAAACTTCCCATTTGTACATGTAGTGTTCAGATGTTGAAATTTAGGAACATCGTAAATAGTAGTATTTTAAAAAGATTTGTATGTTGATTTTTAAGCAAGAGCGAACTTTGATGGAAAGACGTCGTGAACGGTTTGGTAGACGGAGTGATTAAACGTAGTGTGAGACGGAGGAGACGTTTTGAGCGATTAGACTTTTGAATGGGTAAGTATAAAACATAAAAACAAAATATTGAAATTTCATCAACGTTCATTTAGGACACCTAAAGAGTTTAATAAGTTCGTCCTTTTCTGCTTTTTTGAACTTAATGTGCAAAAACAATTTAATTTTTTTCAAATGTCTGGGGAAAAAAAGAATCCGATCTTGAAAGAAGCCGTCAATTTTAGAGGATCGTTGTCAAATTAATTTTGTCAAATTGGTTGGATTAGGGAAAGAGACGGGGAAATAGCGGTGTTTAAGAGTTTCTAAATTTTGAGTGAAATTTGAAGGGGAGAAAGGCGTAGATTTTAGAAGTTAAAATTTTTTATTAAAACCAGGTTTACAACTAATGAAATATTTGGTCTATTTATAAAATCAAAATTTGAAATTTCATTAAATTCTTAGAACCAACCTAACTTATATAAATTGCTTTTTCTGCCTTTGGATATTGCTTTTCATTGATACATTATATTTTTTCAAATGCTTTGAAATCGTTTTAAAACTTCATTTTTAGATACCAATATTTCCCAGATAGATGTGAATTTAAGAGCGAGGTGAGAAACGGTCCCGGATATATAACGAGTTCGGAAAGTGATTGCGGTGTGAATGAACTTGAGAGGGGTAGACGGCAGAAAACAGGTGGTGATCGGTTGTTAGGAAAGTGGTATTGAATCGATGGGATTACTCGTGGTTGAGACGGGAAAACAGCTAGTTTGCGAGACGGGAACGAGATGGTATGAATAGCGAGAACGTAGTGTGTGAGTTTGGACGGGGAATTGAGTTGGAGTATCGGGAGAAACGGGATGCATATATTGAATTCGTTAAAAAGGAGACAACGGTGCGCAATTTAATGAGAAAAATCCTGAAGAAAGACGAGTGGTAGATTCGTACTTTTCTTTTATTTAAATCTCGAAGTGTGTTTTTTAGCTGTAGTTTCCATTGCGAATCCGAACATTATCTTTCTGAATACTGCTTTGTGAAATTTACACCCAGTTAACGTCACAGACTTCCGAACGTTTAAGAAATAACAATGTTACAAAGATTACTTCTTCGTTGAATCCTAATAAGGCTGTGTGAGCAAACCTCCTATGATAGAACACCACATAGCCATTTAGGAATTATATCAATATGAAAGTATGTGGTCTGGTAACAGGTCTTCGTAGCATAGGCCCGAGGCAATATTAACGCTAAAGAACACAGAAGTCGCTCGAGTTACCAAGTGGCTATGCCGCTCTGAGTATCTTCAAGCTGTGAAATCTATAGTAATGTAAATTAACGAAAAGAGCGGTTGTTATTATTAGAAAGAAAACGTATGATAGAGTTAAAACTAATGGCCATTTCCGAGGTATAATTATAAATAATTTACTATATTATTTTGTCAATAAATAAAGATAAATTAAAATTTTAAGGAAAATATTTTCTCTCATATGTATCGTGAAAATAAAGGCTGAAGCCTCTATTATCTCAGGTTAAATGCATATATAATAAACCACATGTGTGAATCAAGTCTAGGTTGCCTTTTCTGCTGTTTTATTAGAAAGATTGAGACTATTATCGAAAACCACGTGAGAACAATTAATTTGCCCAGAATGACTCGAAAAGTTTCCCGTAGTACAGTAGCACTTGATTTGTCAGAGAAGTCGATATTGAGGTAGGTGAGGCTCAGTGATTTGGAGGATTGCTTTCTTTCCAAGATGTTGGTTATGGGAAATAATAGTGAATCGTTGATCTCTCTGAAGACTTCCGTGTATATATGAAGTGTTATCTTAGAATGTTATGGCAAAGTGAAGCCTAAGAAAAATCAGATAGGTCTGTAACTCATTTGCTCAGTTTAATTTCAGAAGTTATGATATTTTTTTTACGACCGTTGCTGTGCTAACTCGAACTTAAAGTGATAGATATACTTCTTGGTTCATCATTCAATATTATATTATAGAAACTTTCATATTGTTGAAATTTCCCATTAATCTAACGGAACAAAGTTTATAAGAGAATACCCTCACATCTTTGGTTACTCCATACTTTGAAATCATTTTTCTCTCTTTTTGTTCCTGCCACCCCTCGTCTCGTAGATCCATGAAAGAACCTTTTGTTTTTATTATCTCACTTCTCATTCTGAAATTTTGCGTAATAAATCTGTTTACCGGAAAGAAATATAACTCAATTCTCTCCATTTCAAAAGTTTGGATGCTTACTCCTGACACTTACCAATAAGTGCTCTGCAAAATGTTAGATCTATTAACCGGAAATAGAAGTAACGTGATAGTTTATTAGAAGCTAGTCTCGTGAAGACTCTCGGAAAAATTTCGATGACTGTAAGTTGTTGTAAAAAGATAGTAATAACAGAAAAAATCTGACTCGTATAACTGTTTTGAGAGAAAGAGTAATTACAAAAGAGAATTAACTTTATATTTTAGTAACATACGTATGAAAGGTTTTCCTTTAAGAACCATTCTTTTATATGATTATCAATCCTGTTTGGGTCATACAATGTTGTTGACTCAAAATTTTGAAGTGTCTTCTATGATGCATATTACATCTTGAATTCGGAATTAAAACGTCCAATTTTTACCTGCCAATCTATACTAAAATATACTATTTTTGTAAGTAATTAAGTGTGAAAACTATACGACTTAGTTATCTATTTTAATTGATAGCATTGCGCAGCAATAACGTTCCAATTAGTGAAACTACCACAACGCTACTTAAATTTCAGGAATAGACTATTGTAAACCTTAGTGATGCCACTTTTTAAAAAAAATATCTGACTAGATATATATAGAAATATAAAAATAATGATCGTACGTAAAATTTGTCATTTCAGCTATCAATTAAAGTTTTGAGCCACTGTAAGGAGAAGCGAGCTTAGTGATGTTACGCCAGGAAATATCCGATCGTTATTCTTTTTTATTCTGGTTTAATTGTAAGTGTAGAAAAATATTTATATGACGAAAAAAGGGGAACGATCAACTTGTATAAATATTTTAGAGGTTAAAAAAAGCTTTTTTTAATTACATAAATTTTATTAAAACAGGTTTGCAAAAATAATGAAATAGTTGGAAACGAGTTTAATATCTCACTAACACATTCACTTACGCAAAGGAGGAATTTAGAGACAACTTTTCTTTAGGAAGTTTATGTAATGTCAACACTCTGGAAATTTTTAGAAATATTATAAATATTTCACTGTTTCCGCTGTTTTGTAATTTGTGGCTTTAAAATACAAAGACGAAAATTACACTTCTCTCCACCACATTGGGGAATAAACTTAAAACCAACCCTTTTTAATTAGAGATACACCTTAATATTTCCAGAGTAAGTATGTTTGGCGGCATAGAAACTTCTTCGGCGAGAAAACTAAGATCCGTATGAGTTTTTTTTACGCTATATCTATCTACAGTAATTTTGTAGTGATCACTGTGTTTTATTGGAAAAGGCCACGTATACATCTATTTGCAGAGATTAACATGTATTATTGATTTGATTAAACTGACTCTTAATTGTACAGCAAACATATTAACTTCGCTTATACGCATTGGTTTGTGTATAAAGGCTTGGAGTTTTTAAAAACACCCCTACACCCATCATTGAAAAATCCTCCCATTATGCAAACAAATAAAACGGTTGAAAATTACAAAGGAGACATCGAGCTAAAAAGCGTAATTTGATTGGGACAGACTTTCTTCTTGTTCTTGCCTTATCATTATGGCCGGTGCACAATTTACGTTTTAAAAAACAACAATGGAAGTATGTTCTCGCTGTCTCAGAGAAGATACACGTCTAATTCTGCAATAATAGACCTCAAGTGTTACTCACAGCGATAATCTGACCAAGAGATTATTTACTTATACATTTGCTAGCGTGAATAGAATTGAGGACTATTTTTCTGGAGAAAAATGTAAATGAAACTTATATGTCCTCAAGGTTTTCGATAAATTATTTATTTCATTTTTCAAAAAGAACAAAATAAAGAAGCTTGTTTAAAGAGGAAAATAATGCTTTTACTATGGGAAAGGTTTAAGATTTATAGGTATTGGCTAAGAGACCACTGCTCTCTCAGTTCTATAAACTATTATAAACATGGATGGTTTCAGCATGGCATCTTACGTTAAAAAAGAGAGAAAAATTCTGGACCGAAATTAGAAATTGAGTTTAATTACTAATAGCCAGGTCAGACTGATTAAAGAGGTCCGAATAGCCCTCGGTTAACTCATTCATCAAAATCTTAATTTTGCTATTTCCTGTGTTTTTAATTGGTTAGTCTTGTAATTGTACGATCGGACTTACCAATGGAAACGAACAAAACAAGTCCTATACTTTATACAACTCCCTATGTCCTCAGAATAGGCACAGAAGATACCCCAGAGTAAAAGGAACTAAGACGATGATATATTTAAAGTATATTTTCAAATCTCATATTCATTAAATTAATATATTTTATCAAAATATTAAATTTTTTTCAAATTTTTTTGTGAATTTGTTCACCTAAGAAAGTCAAAAATGTTCTCATGATAAAATATATTGAGATAATTGCTATGATAATATATAATAATATAATAAAAAAGATTATATGATGAAAATAATGATGAAAGTAACAAAATATGGAGAAAAGGTCGAAACAATGATTTGCACGTTGATATTTTAAGGAAGCTTAAACAAGCCGTAAAATATCGTTCACGATTGAATGTTTTACGTTCGAGATGTGGTTTTTCACTGACAAACTACCCATAAACTAAAATTGCCCTATTCTAAAAATTTGGGTGAGTGCATTAGCCCTCGTTCTTCAATAGACAAGCTTGACTCCGTTAGGAGCAAAGCCCAAAACTCTGTTCTTAACTGAAAATTAATAAACGTGATATAGATCTTGCTTAAGGACTCTCCATTTATTAGGCAAATTAAAATATAGCTGTAATAATATTGGTTAAATATTTCATTTATTTTGGAAATTATTATTGTCATTCATTATTTCAGAGTCACTAACTTTGATCCTTGAGATTTGAGGGTTTCTGATAATATAAATGATATAAACAACACAACAACATATCACCACATAACAAAAAACCACTATCCAATTATTTAAAGAATTAGTATTTTATAAAGTATTTTGAATAATATGTTGAAATTTAAGGTAGGGAAAATAATCAGTACTAAATATAGTTAAGTATCTATATAAATATTGCGGTAAATATGCAACAATATACGGTAAAATGCATGCTAAGCTAAATAAAGATACAATTTATTTCTAGTAATGTTTAATAACTTTATGATTGATGTGGAGTAAGAGGTATGAGATATTTTATCATAATCCATAACTTAAATTGAAAATATTTTGTATATATATAATGAAAAAGTAAATAAATATGGAAATATTTTATATGAAAGTAATATTTATTCTAATTGTTATTTATGGAATAGCGTATAGTAACGGTATTTCAGAAAATGAAAATTTATTTAATTATTAGAAAGTTATGTGTAAATGTATTTTAATAGATATTTAATATGCTTACGCCTTTCTAAAATAGAGTTCACATTATATAGTTTTTTCTCTCTAAAAATTAGACATAGAATATGAGTAATCGATAGAGGGTATTAGGACCACCCGAGTATTAGGAAGACTTAAATATTATTTTTAACGAGGTCTTTCGACTCACTGTAATTTTAATATATACTCTCCGAAAAAAAAGTTATGACGTGGTGTGATAAAAACGAATCAGTTATATCTTTTTAGAAACTCCTATAGAACAATTCTTGATATATGTGTAGATATTAATTATATTTCTATTGTCACAACAGCGTTGAATTTTGAGAAGTTACAAGTTTTTTAATTAACTATAAACAATGAGTGCTTTAACCCCACACATGTAAATCGTAACAAAGATCGTAATTATTTGTTTTGAATACACTACTCCTGAATGAATGGAATTTAACAACTTCGTCGTTCAAATTATTGTCAACTCTTTTGGAAAAAATCGAAATCATTCTCCTAATGACAATTCCTCTGTGTGTAAAGATCGATAGTCAAATCTCCGTAAAGGCTATCACTTTTTATATATGTTATCTATACTTCGAGCGCGAAAATTGTTGCAACATTTTATACAGTGCGCGTGAACCTAATTTCACAAAGATTAGAGTTTAATTTCAGCGAATTATTCTGAAAAAGTTTATAAAATCCAATACTGTGTACAAAAAAGTTTCTACTATTGTCAACACGAATATGTGACCACACAAACTTACATATACTCAACCTTTTCTAGTTTGGAGATATCAAGCGTGAGAAAATATCATTAATAAGAAAGATAAGAACAATCAATCTTTCAATTGTTACCAAATTTCTTATAAGCTCTGACATCAATTTACACGTATTCTTCTTAAGCAATTCAGATCGTTTGATTGCTATGGATTTTATTATGAAATTGGGATGATTAATCATAAGTTTCTACATCTCTCGTTAGTATGTATATAAATTCTGTTGAATTAACGTGGGAGTTTATTACTAAGTAAAGCCCAGCAAAAATGAAATATTCTCTATTGGTTTTTGCAGTAGTGTAAATTTCCGTCTGTAAGAAACCAATTTTTAAGGAAAACCTCACTGTTTAGAAACGTGTGTGATATTGAAAATAACGGTGCGTAAATTTCGGAGGCATATCTTCGTTAATCTCGAAGGATGCATTAAACGCAAGGGTTCGCAATTTCAATTCTATTGATAAACTCTCGTCGCCCTTCTTCCTTTGTTCTCTAAGAATATTCCGTTTTCCGCAATCAAGAAATTTCTATTATATAATTTGCAGTGTTGTACCACAATTGCCGTTAAAAATGTTTCTCCCTTCCTTACCTTCTATTTTCAGATTTGTGCCATTTTATATAACAAATGACTGCATACTCTTAGTACCATTGCATACCCTCGTGCTCTGAAATTTTCCACGATGACGAGTCGGCGTACCAGTAATAGACTTCGTTTCAGTAACAGTGTGCCATTAAAAATTCGCTTTAGCATCGCGAGGAGAAACAGGTGTTATTTTCTTATCTCTCGCGAAATTCGTCTGTCGGTGATTCGTTAGTTAGAAGTTTTGCCCAATAAATTAACTTTCCTGATACAAATTTTTCTTTATAGAGTTCCACTCGACTCGCTGAATAATATTTATCTATCCTTAGTCTCCTGCCGCTCTCTTCTTACCAAACTCTTTGATTAATTCACGTAATCACTATCGATTAGAGCTCTGCGCTGAATTTTCATTCGATTATTTCTTCTATTTTCTCGATTCGAAAACCACCACGCATAAAAAGAAATAACTAGATTTTAATTGTTATTAAGAACAATTATCCGCAAAAGAGCTCCACTGATAAGTGAAGATTTCTCTCCTAAACAATATAACAGTGGCTTGAGTTTGAGGAAAATAATTCATTTTCTTCCGCGATTTATTGATAAACCGAAAATCCAATTCCTGAAAGTCTGCCCCTCAGTGTTTTTCTCGCTGAAGCCACACATTCTGCCTTATCTCTACGTGAGACGCTAGGCTTGCGAAATAACAGAATATAACGCGTGTTAGACCCGTATTGATTTCAAAACGAAAACAATAACCTCATATTTTAAATTAATAAGCTAATAATTATAAATCAACGATCGAAGTAATTGATTATTGATCCACTGATGTTTTGTTTAATAATCAAAAGTAAATACTACCGCATTTCAACCTAAAATCTATATAAATGTATTTCAATCAAAAATAAACATAACCGCATTACAGTCCATTTCAACCCAAAATCTATAAAACTGTATTTTTTTATATATTCCAAATTGGATTTCTCGGCCAAAACGCTCGGGCATTCACTCGAACGAGAGAAGGGGCTCCTGTGCATAATCGGGTCGTAATTCAACACCGTTTCTTGACATCTGCATATAAGTTTTAACACGAATTTAGATTCGGATATTGAGATAGGGATCTACAAATATTATTTAAAAATCAATTTCGAGAAAGTACGATTCCGTGAGGTAGGTAAGTGTTGACGCCCGTATTAACACATTTCTAAACCATTCTTCGATACGAAAATCCAAAGAGTTTGGATGTCTTTCTTGGTTTCTAAATTATCATTGCTATGGTTGTGTTATATTCCTTTTTTTATGAGAAGGTTTGCCGTTTATCGCTGATCCTCGATACCCAATCAAGATTTCAAGTCAGTTTTGTTACATGAGGCGGTTCACGTTGCCATAGTAACAATCGGCCGCGTTTTAGAAACAAGACCTCGCGCAGAACGCACCGGTATATTAGCGTTTGCGTGACATCTCATTATACTCCTGGAACTACTAAATGTTTAATATCGATATCTCTCGGATCGTTAGTGTGTTAAATAGGGGCTTACGAAATCGTCGCGTCTTTTTTTGAGGAAAGCGCGAGGTATCATAAAAGTATTTATGGTTTTTAAAAGTGTTGCATATACTATTCTCGTGCCAAATCGAAATGCAGGATAGCCCCGAGAAGGTTAAAATTTAAATCCTTGGATCCGTGATATTTTTCGATAGAACTCAAATAATCTTAAATCAATTCTGTTAATTTCCGCTAAGCAAACATGCTATTTCCTGAGCTAAATCTAGCAAAACATATATTGTGTGCTGTTTGTACGTGACTATATATAATGGAAAAAGACGAAAATTTGTTCATAATAATCCGAACCTTAGATAGTACCTGAGATGGTTCTCTTAAGTTTGGTACCAAATTAAGAGGAATAATTGGGGTACGCGATGGTAAGACATTAAAAATGCTTATGATTTGAAAGTACGGGTGATTAGGTATTATTCTGCTGTGAACTCAACAAACCATTATTATTTTTCCAATGACATGATGAATAAAAATATGTACACGAATCTATCTCCTTCTTTCTGGTCCTATATAAAGAAAATTTTATAATAAATTATTTCAAATGTATTTGTACATTACTGGTCTATGTGATCACATTGTTCATGTCATGTGACATATAGCGGTATGGGTCTAAGAGTTATAATTAGGTTTCCCTATATATTTTACGTAATTTTTATGAAATTATAAAGAGTATTTAAGAGCGTAATGTATTATATACTCATAAGATTAAAGTAAAATAAAATATTAAAAAAATTTATTTGATAATTTAAATACTCTTTATCATTTTCAAAAATATTTTAAATAAGCACATGGCAAATTAACGCAGGAGAAGTGAGTGAAACGTTATTATAAAAGTGCTATTCCTATAGACGATCACTCAACTTATTCGCCAGGCTTTTGTAAATAATATATGTAGACGATTTCATCGCGAAGCTTACCACATATAGTCGAAATAGAATCAGATATATGTCCTCAAATTTCTGAACATAATATATTGAAAATTAAGATCCAAAGATAAGTGTCATAGCTAGTCTTGTAGAAAAATTCTTATTTAAGTATCAAGTAAATAATCAATGAACTATAAAAAACAAATTTTTTTGATTTTTTTATTTCTTTTTTAAGATAATAAAGGGATATTTGCGGAGAACAAAATTTTTTTTAATAATCGAGTAGACTAACCCCGTTTAAAAATATATTAATTACCATCTATAGCTCTAACGATTAGTGGAGACAATTTTTTAATAAAAAATAGACTCTAAGTTATTAATTTAGTGTGGTGAAATCTCGAAATGACCGAATTTAACGGAGAATAGAGAAAGACGATAAGTCAGAGGCCTCCAATAAAATTCGTATTGTAAGATAGTTATCTTTCATTCCATAAACATATTTTGTGCTTTTCGTGTCTGCAATGATTAGATTGTAAACTCATTCTCAATTCAGATTTTGTCTTAATCGTGTTCTCGAGAAGTAATTAAGATTTACATTACTCATTCTCAATTGTTTTCTTTCGTGATCCTGTATAAGTAATTAACGATTCATAATTGCATTTTCTCCATCAGATATCGAACATTATAAGGAACTCTTTCGATTCAATTTTTGTTTCGGAGCTTATATACATCTTGAAATCACCAGAATGAGACACAATTATTGTTTTAATTTAGACTAAAAAGACTAGCCTTGAGTAGAAATACAGAGGATGGAATGCAGGTGCAACCACATACAAACTTAAGAAATATATATGTAGACTTCTAAAAGAATATATTAAGCTTTTGTTTAAGACATTTTTAAAATTTTTCCAATTGAATACATTGTAATATTTAATGACGAAAATTCTTCGTTCAATGTTTATTGCATAAAATTTGCAATTTTCTCCCGACTAGACAAAAGGAGAGTTTAATATAGGAACATTAATCAGACGCTGTTTTAAAGGCAATGAAAGGAATTCAAGGTTCCAATAACGTATTTTTTTTTTAATTTATATTTTATTCCATTACGAGGTCATTTTTCTTAAAATCGTGAAATATATATATATATATATATATATAATATAATATATTAATATATATATGATTATATATATATATATATATTATATATATATATATATTATTATATAGTATATATATATAATATATATAATATATATATATATATAATAGTATAGGGGCAGAAGTGTTGGATGTTATCTCTTTTTTTCTGATTCCGCCGCCACTGTACAGGTAGTGGTTGAAGTTCTTTTGTAAGTCTCACGTAATTAACTCCAATTACTTAAAGTTTGTTGAAGAACTAATATACTAACAAGCACGGGCTATGTTGTTTTCCTGTTGTAAGTCGCCTCTTTAACACCAGGGAGATTTATGTTACGCTTTGGTACCTCGACGCTATTGGCGAACCAGCAATATAAGTTGTTAGAACTCTTCTCTATAATCTTTTAATGGGGGAGTGAAACCAACTTGATATATTTTAGAATTTTTTTTTGTAAACATAAACATTTTTAGTAGTATTATATATATATATATAATATATATATATAATTATATATATATATATATATATAATACCTATAATTATATAAATATAAAGCTTATAACTTTATAGTTAGCTTAGCTATTTTAGTATTCATATATATTATATATTAAGTATTATTATAAACTAGTCGGGCTGACACTTGATAGTATAAAGAATATTTTTAGGTTGCTTTAATACAGTATTATAGATCGAGTTCTATCTCCGTGCGTCGCTCCAAACCATACTTTTGAGGAGATCACGCACGAGAGCCCAGTCGAAGTTTAGGTCTTACTGCAACATTACATCTTCAAAAAAATTGGGCTCAGACCAAGAAATGGAAGGGGGACAAGGGTTAGAGATTAATTTTGCTATTAACTAATACCAATGAACAAAGAGCTATTGTACTAATGGATTTAGAATATTACATTTTATATAACAACAAATACACCCCCCCCACTGCGGAATATATAATAAAATAACATATATTTCACCATATACTACAAATATCTCTTTATATCAACTTATGTGAATATTAAAATACATTTAAAGTTTTATAAAATACGGAATATATTTATTTTCGTTTTTCAAATTTTTGTTTGGAATTATTCTTGATTTCCCATTTTCTATAACGTATGTTAAGACTCTCAACTATATACCCTGAGGCAATTTTAAAGTGTAATTTGGAAAACAGGTAGGTATCAAACATGTGAGAATCATGATAGAGGAAGAAGTTCTTCAACATAATTACATGGTGAAAACCTTTTTTGCCAAGAGTGAGTGACGCTAAGATCATGAAGTCACACTGGGTTAAGTCTAGACACTAAACTAAACCTTGTTCCTGCTGTTCAGTAGAATGGAAGTTGACCGTCGTGACAGGCGATTCATCAACATCAGAATGAGGACCATTCGTGTATATGCGATTATCATCATCGATTGAGGAATCATCTGTGAAGGCGGATAATCATCATCAGATTGAGGAACCATCTGAGTAGGCGAAGGGAGCTGGCCAACAGTCCTTCAAACGACCAATTGAAACGACCATCTCTCCGCTCCATCGGATGTTGTATCTTGTTGCATCGAACCGACCAATCCTCCAACCTGCTTGAAAAAACCTACAATGTAAAAGGGTTCAGGTATAATAAGATCAGGATGCTTCAAGGACCTTCTGAATGCGATCACTCGAACGAGATAGACACTGGTAAATGTAGGATTTTAAGTTCCACAGAATTGTTATGATGCTTGATGTTGATCTCTTTTTTGCGGTTTTGAAGGAAGTATGAATCACAGAGAAGAATATAGTTTGAATGTAAGTAAATTAGTGAGAGTGGTTATGTGTTAAATTTGGTGAATTTTATACACTATATTGAAATTGATTCCACTCCATTCTTAAGAAAACCAATTTTAATATTTATATGACACATATATTATATATTTTATACGAGTTCTACTCTAATATAATATCATTATAATATTATGATATATTATTATACATAATATAATATTATCCTTTTTATATCAGTTAGATATATTAGATAGATAGATAGATATTATTCATAATGATATAATTCCTATTATAATATATATAATAACTATACATATCAACTGTTGTAGTATATTATATAGAATGTATAAATAACTGCAATTTTATGACAGCGAGTTCAATTGCTGCAATATAGAATAAAAAATCCTTGAGTGACTTCTTCACTTACCAAGTCGATAGTGGGTGAGTTAGATATCGTGAGTTTGCTGTCTACTGGTGAATAGGTCAACAGTTACAACTGAGGTAGGTGTGACTGTTGATTAACGGCTCGTGACTGCAATACATAACTATATAAACAACCCCAATTCTGGCAATGTTCGCACTCTTAGCAGAACATCACTCCTCGCACACGTTATCTAAAATATCAAACACAAACGGAGTATTAGAGAAATGTGTCGTATAAAAATAGTCACCTATTACCTCCGAGTTCTGGTAAAGCCTGAGAATAAACTTTGTTTGTTTTGAGTCTGTTATCTGGTCATGCTAATGTAGATAGCTTTCATTTATATCCTACTGTGATCTGGGCT
>JABUQX010036259.1:0-12500 GCA_015478945.1 Trachelipus rathkii | reverse complement strand
CCTTTTTTCATACTGAAAGCTACGTGGAGCTATATTTAATTCCCTAATTTAGAGTTTTTAGATCTCGATTTGACACTTAGCTGTTTAAATTTACGATTATTATCAGCGTACATTTTAAAGAATACCTTTATATATAAGTTTTTATTTAGAACATAAATTTCTCAAGAATTACTTTTACTGTCCATTCTTTTGTAAGGTATATTTCAAATTATATTAAAATTTAGCATTAAAATTAGAATCTATATATATATATCTATTAATATTAATATTTCATATATTATATATATATATATATATATTATATTATATATATATATAATGCATTAATATTGTTAAATATATAAATATTAAATATTCTCATTATCTATTATCTCTTACTTACTCTATCTCTTACTATCTCTCATTTTACGTTACTCATCATTACTCTTTAATATCTATAGTCATATCTATATCGTATATATCATATTATAATACTATCTTACTATATTCATATATTATACTATATTACCTATATATTCTACTACGCTACATCTCTATCATCTATATATTACATTTTTTGATATATTATAATATAATATATATATATATATAATATAATGATATTATAAATCAGAATTATATATAAAATAATCTCTCGAAAAATATATAGTATCTAGTAATATTATGATATGATACTATCATTATATAATTTTTATAGGTTATAATAATTATATATAGCGTCGGGCGGGTGATAATTATAGTACTATTTGACTATATAAATATATATATATATATATAGGGATATATTATATATATATATAATATAAGTTAGCCCTATATAGAGTTACTAGATATTTCATATATAAGCCTAAGTGTAAGAGCAAATTCATGATATGAATAATATATATATATATAAGTATAATTATTTAATACCATATAGGTTTAATATAGTTTCCTTCTTACCTACTATATAATATTAAGGGGCTATAGCTATACTATATAAAAACGTGAGTGTATAGTATATATTCTATTTATATATATATATATATATATATGCAGATTTATATAATAAATATTATTATTATTTTATTAAGGTAAATAATAATTTTAGGAATTATTGGATCATATCATAAGGATTATATTATATTTTATATTATATATGATCGAAATTTTATATAATTAGTTATATTATTTTCTAAATAGATATATATATTTTATAAAAACTAATAATTAAAAAAGATATAAATTATAAATACAATATAAAGGGGGCTGGGGAGGGTGGATATAGGTGTGAGTAGTGAGGTGGGAGTAAATAAATATATATAAGTATTAAATAAAAATAATAAAAGTATTAATATAAAATAGATAATTAAAATAAAGTAAATATACTTTTTTATTATATATGTTATTATATATATTTACTAGTATAGTAAATAATTATATATTATTTATATAGAGTACTATTTTTTTAATATTTATCGATAATCGTCAAATAATATATAAAAATATATAAAGAGTATTATAATTATTAATATATAAATTTCATATCATATTAAAAGATATATAATATAGTTAGCACATTATATAGAGTATATTATAATTTTATCAGATAATGTTGCGATAATATATTTCTAATTTTATACTTATTTGTATATAATATAGAAATGTATTATAAATCCAAAGCACCTAGGATATAATCTTATACCGCCACTACCATATCCACTCTATTGTAGGAAATCTATATAACCAATTTCCTTTGACAGAATACTGCGCGTTTATAAGGTGTATACCTCATCAACTTTCCACAGGTGACAGAGGTTCAGGGTGGCTAGCAAATTAGTATATATATATAATATATATATATATATATATAGAGTATAAATTATATTATATATATATCGTGACATAACGTGATATAATTGGTTCATATATATAGTTGACTATACAGCGAGTTTATTAATCAGGGTATATATATACTATATTATGCAGTAGGTATATATATATTTTAATAATATATAACCATATATATATATATTATATATAATATATTAGATATATATTATAAGTATATATAATATATATAGTTAGTATAATATTACTAGTTGTAGTAGCTGTATATATATATATAATATATATAGTATAAGTATGATATATCATATGAGAAGTAATATTTTACTCATTTAGAATTCCTTCGCCTAATCCCGCTCCCCTCTCTCTATTATACTTACTCACACATTAAAACCCTTAGTTGCTGGAACTTAGGCTTAAGAAATTAACTAACCAAAACAGATTAAAACTACCTTTATACTAAAACACCTAAAATAAACATGATAAAATTAAGAGGTCTAACTCTTCGTAACCTGTTTGGCTTTTTCAAAGCTACTCTTCTCCATTATATCATAATTTTGACTTGACCATTTTAATTAAGTAACCGTTTGTACGGGCTGGAAGATAATTAGCTACTCAGTCATTTATATTAATAACTATATATAGTATATATATTATTTTATTTATGAAGTATAATGAAATATCTAATAACCATAGATTCCTATATATATATAATATATACTATACTAATATAATTATAATGGAGACGATTTGTCATCAGGGTTTAGTTGTATTTAGTAATTTATGATTATATATAATTATATTATACTATATATATATTATAGTATATATATATATATTATTTAATAATATATATATATATGGGTATTTTATTAATATTTAGATATAGAGTATATAAAACTATTTATATTAAATTAATAGCTTATGAATTGTTATGTGATTATATTAGTAGTATTGATATTATTATAATTATATTATTCTGTATTTTAATAGTATATTTATATATTTTATTATCTATATATATTATATAATAAATAAATTAGCTAGTATATATATATATAAGGTGTTATTTTATTATATTATAATAATACTAATTATATAAAGTAGTAGTAGTAAAGATATATAAATATTTATTATTGATTATTTATATATTATTGATATTAATAACTAGTTAATTATATACTAAGATACAATATATATCAGTGGGTAAGCCAGATGTTTTCAAATGGGTAGGCAAGATATATATATATAGGGATATGATAATAATATAATAAATTATATATATATATATATATATTTAATATAAATATATATATTAGTAAAATTGTGATATAGATATATATAGATAATTATTAATTTTATATAGTATATATATATTTATAATATATATATTGTTATATTATATATATATAGTAGTTATATTATATATTAAGTATTTAGTATTCGACGAGTAAATAGTATATAATAGTTATTATATATATATATATTATATATTAATAAATTTTAAATATATACTTATGTAATTATACTATAGGATGTAAGTACAAATTTTAACGACCATAAGTAATTTATTAATACTATAGAAGTATAGTGTACAAAATATCTATTATAATTATATTATATATATATTTAGGTAATATAAAGCAAATATATGCACTATACATTAAACAAAATATGTATATCTTCATGCTTGAATGCTAGGAAAAGTGCACATTAGTGTACGTATATATATATATATAGATGGAATAATCGGTTAATATATAGTTTATAATAAATTCTCTATGGTAAAAGTCTAGCCTCTATATATAATATATATAAGTATACGAGTGTGATATATATATAGATATATATAGTTATATATAATATTTATCTAATGAGTATAATATAATATTAATATAATAATATATTATACTATTATATTTGAATTTGAATAAGCAAATATATATATTATATTATATATCAATTATATATAAGTAGTAGGGGATGGATTCCGCACACCGTACCTGCCTTGACCTTTTTTGACCTTTTTTTGGAACCCGCGACCTTTTTTGGGCCCAAATTTGTTATGCTGACCATTGATCCCTTTTTGGGCCTGACCTCTTTGGGCCTTGACCTTTTTTGAGAACCCTAATTTTTAGGCAACCCCAAATTTTTTGAGAACCCAAATCTTTGAGAGGAAACCCTAATTTTTGGGAACCTAATTTTGGCAACGCTAATTCTTTTTAGGCAATCTTTCTAATTTTTCGGTCAACTCGCGCCTAAATTTTATAGGCAAACCCTTCGAAGAAGGGTTTGCGCCAAAACGGGTTGCGGCTCAGCAACCGTTAGTAGCGTACTCTCACAACTCCTTATCATTTTTAATCGACCACCCTTTGGTCTTCCATGGGTTCATTTTTGCCCACGGTAATTTTTGGCCACCCTTTAGGGGGACTTAGCCCTTTTTTAGATCTCTGATTACCTTAGTTTGACCCCATATTTCCGTTGTGTTTATTGATAAATTTTTCGGCCTTGACCTGCCATATACCATGGTGCTCTCAATTTTGAGACCACTCTGTCGTCAGTGTTTTGTTCCTTCCTTTAGGGCCTGTGAGCCCTATATATGACGTGTCTTAACCTTGTATCCTCCCAGTGAGTGATTTCGGACCATTGGATCTCCTTGCCATATTAACCTATGTGTCAATTTTGGCCCACGCCAATATTTTGGCCCACTCGTGGCCCACTCCGTCACGACATAATTTCGTCCTAAGACGTGAAACGCATGTATGCATAACCGGTTGTTTCAGCTACATGTGAAACAAACACATCTACTCACACACCATAAACAACACACACACACACACACGCACGAACACACACACAACCGACACACACACACACACACACACCCTCGTGACATTACACTGTTCATGACATACATTTTCACATTAGTGAACGTACACTCACCCATAGATACTTTGCACTTACATTTACACTTAACAGCACGTTACAAACACAACGACGAATCCTTTGGTCTGTCCCATGGAGCAATTTATTGCCCCGCACCCTGATTTTTTGGCCATCCCCTATTATTCGGCGACTAATATATATTCGTGTATACAAATAGCCGTGTATAGGTCGTCCAGAGGAATGCAAGTTATTTGCACCCCAGATTTTTCTCGCAGTCAACCCTTTTGATATATACTAACATTGGTCATATCAATTTTGAGGTGCCTCAGCATATGAGCTGCCTCAACCTCTTGATGCCCCAACTTTGAGTGCTACTCAATGTTTAATATGCCCCATCTTTTGCTGCATCTCCTCTTGTTGACTGGGGCTGCAACTTGGATGCTCAACTTTTATGCGCTGCAAAACTTTTGGATGGTGCATCATTTATGGTAACCTATATTGTTTGTTCAGCTTTGATGACTCAGATATTATTGATGGTTCAACTATTGATGGTTCCTATTCCAAACGATCAGGATCAGTATCTAGTAGATGTTTCTATTAGTGCTATCTATGAGTTATTAGTAATGGTGCCAGGTGAGTGCCAGGTGAGTGCAAGTGAGTGCCAATGAGTGCTGAAGTGCAGTGCCAGTATGGAGTGGCAAGATAACGTGATTTACGTAGCACATAGTTGTCCGAGCGATGAAGTGTTGCGCCGAACAACTGGGTTGTCACAACTGCTAGTGCCACTTTGTGTTTCTCATAAACACTTTTTTTCTAGTGCCTCCTCCTGAAGCTCTGTGACATAGCCCTAGTGAGTGGCGTGATCATACCCCTAGGTAATAAGAGCTGAGAGGAAATCGAAATTGGACCTCTATATGTACAGCAGTCTGCTAAGAAGTGTTTCCCTTACTACGAGTTAGTTATTTAATCATTAATTACACCTACTAATAAGACATAAAGGAACAACAGCAGAGCACAAAACCTACTACCACAAGTCAGCCACTAGGACAGTGTATCACTTAGACAACAAATATACGACCCTGTTTAACCACTTACACACACCGAAGGAAATACTTACTAATATCACCACTTACCACAACTCACACACCAACAAAAATACGACCAAGCTCATTTGAATATGCCTCCAATACTCTTGATCGACTCAATCTGGTTGATGACAGTCGATAACTTACTGACTAACCACCATAATAAATTGATCCGAATCTCATACAATTTGCCATGACCTCATCATTTATAAGTCCCTTAACTCACTAGCCATCAATAAAAGCCTTAACCAACACAGGAGAACGCCAAAGACCGTGCCGCCCATCCGTCCGCAAAAGCACAACCCAACCCCACACAAGCGCCCACACATCACACGACAACCGTGCGCTATCCACTGCCGCGTACCCCGGCCCTCACGTTTGCGCCCGCAGGACCGCCAATCCCGACCGTACCCGCCCGCGCGTTGCGACCCGCATGTCGCCATATTTCGCGTAACCAGCCGCCGCGTGCGGGCCCGCAGTTGCATATTCGCGCCCGCTTCAAACCCCATTACTCAAACCACACCTGGCCACAAACCAACGCGAACCGAAAACACACAAACACAATAATGAGAACCGATACTCACCACCCTAGCTCAAACTTATAATCCAAAGAACATTTCACACTTCTATACAACCCAAACACACCACACCAAACAACCAACCAAACCCCCACCAAACCCAACCTCATTACTATAGACAAAAGCACAATATCCACTCACTACCATATACCCATCATTTCTTATCATCTTTCCCAAACCTCATCCCTCCTCTACCCCCCTAACCATTAAACAACACTCTCCTATCACTTAACCAAACATCTTAAGACCACTTACATAAACCACGTAAACAACCAAAGGACTGAGATAACACACTCAACAATCTCACAGACCACATCTCTTCAATCTATTTTCACACAGTGTGACTATCAAAATTTAACTTTATTAATTTTATCTAAAATTTCTTCAAACCAACAATATGTATGCTAACAGAGAAGAAAAAAACGATTGCGGTATACGTGCGAATAATAAATAACACATTATAACTCATCTATCTCACTACAAACTAGAATACGAAGAGTTTATAAAACAGATTAACATTACATACTTAATAGCAATTTCATAGGGATAACTCAGATCGAAAGCCCAAATACGAGTGTTACACTAACAGCAACATTAAGGGCACCAATTTAGTATGATTTTGTTTTAACCCTTGCCTCTTAACTACCTATAACTCGGATGTATTAAAACCTCATTAAATGATAGTGTGTATTGCTAATAATAAACTACAATATTCACCCTCAATTTAATAACGAGAACAACTTCAACAATACACATACTAAACAGACACAGCAACATCACACGTCAAATGCGCAAATCGAACCTCTATCACATAGCCCAACAACGCGGCCGATTAGTAGCTACTATCTATGTCCTTTACATGCATTCCTGACACCTGCATTCCAACGCACCTACCAACCTCATACGCCAAGTTACTGCTTTAACTCATATGTTTTACTGCTTTAACTCACAATATTTAATTAAAATTACATGACGTTACTTAAAGCAGATATATCTAATGATCAGTAAATCAATTAGAGGAGTGTAGTAACATAGCCATACAACGGGGTTAGTATGCCTTTATGTGGTTCTACTGCTATTACTTGATTTAACGCTGTTTTACTCCTTTTAAAGCTTTCATTAAATTTTACTGCTCTAATAACTATATATTTATTACCATTACATGCCTTAAAGCAGTAATCCAGAATACCAGTCAAGTAGAGATGCTACATAACACCAAGGGGATTAGTATGCATGGGATTAGTATACTTTTGTTTTTACTGCTGATATGAACTCGTGACCTACTCGCTTCATAACTCATTAAATCATGTTCTTTACTCACCGGTTGTTAAAATGCTCTTATAACTCGTAAATTTTCATTAACATACATTACCTTAAAGCAGTAACATCAAAGAGTAAATCAATAGAGTGTGACCCTAAACACAAGGGGCGAACCAAGGGGGATATAAGTCATCGCTTGGATTGTAATTCACCCTGCCCCCCTGTCATCACTGCTCCATCTAACTCACTGTATTAACTCAGCCACATAAACCATGAATACCTTCTACATGCCTAGATATTAACTAATAGTCAACTATTATCTGCTTTTAACTCTCCATATGAATTATAGACTAGCACACCGTCCTCTACACACAAAACTCAACTCACTCGAATAGTTAAATACCCATGAACTCACTCTACTCATACGATTTAATCATAACCACAACACTCTATGTCTTGTTTCCAACATAATAATTTCCTACTACTTTATAATCGCGAGACACACAAGCAGAAACAACCTATTATACCAACAGAGCCACCACCTACTTAATTTGAATGGAAGTCCAAAATCAAAACAAACAAAAAACAATTATGATAATCTCATGTTATATTACCTCTACTCACACACCCCATAACTCTAGGCACTATATTAGAAACAACTTCCTCATCCTGCAGACCACTCTATGAAGTTAAATTCAGAGTAAATCATTTTTGTGTTAAGAAATATAGCTTAAATGGGTTTTTAGAATACTGAACATTGTATTACCTATTTAGAGAGGTGTCGAAGCTAAAAAAGATTGGATTCCAGCTCAAAATTGTGTAATTCTCCAGGATGGTATATGGTTAAATAAAAAGTTTTTATTATAATTACAGAAAACCTTTTTTTTTTATTTAATATTCTTATTCTCCCACCCATTCTTCGGATTTACTCAGTCAAATTTTAAATAGTGGATACGGAAGCCGGGCCGGAGCCGAGCCGGAAGGCCGTAGCTGGTTGAACCTGTTGCGTCTTGTGCCGTTAAATGGTCCCAGATGGCAAGTAGGCGAATGCCGCGCGGCCAATAAAGTCAAGATAATCTTCATGCGTAATAAATTTATTTCTTCAAGGCAGAATTAATTTTTTAGATGAAACCTTTAAGTTGATCAGAAAAACGGTATTAACTAGAATCATTAATTTTATCTAGGTGAGTGCAGAACCTTAGTCGGATCCGGAAGCGGGATCCGGAGAGGAGTCGAGATCAGGCACCGGTGTCGGTAAGCGCTCGGCCCGGAAGACACTGTTCCCGGAAAGTTGGACAGCCGGAGCCGGAGCCGGCGACTTGAAGTATGAAATTTATTTCAAAAACAGCACCTTTTAGGTAAAAAATGTATATAGCCAGAAGACGTGGTTCTGAACAGTTAAATCTCAATATAGCGTGAGCGCAGGAAAACCTTGTCGGATCCGAGGCAAAGCAAGAAGCCCGAAGTAATAACCGAATTCCCGGATTCACCGTATCTCAGAAATTGTCCGCGAGATTTCGTGGTATGAATTTTTTTCAAGGAAATATGTGCTCTATTTTGCTGTGAAAAATATTCATTTGTCAGAAAGACGTGTTCACATTTTTTCGAAAATCCGTGCCAGAAAACGCTTTCGTGTTCCTCTGTCCTCTCGGTCACCTCGCGGGAGCCGTAAGCGCCAGAAAAGTCGGAAGCCGGATCCGGATCCGGATCGCTGAGATGTATGAGTTTTTTTATTTTGAGTATTTTTTAGAGTGAAAAATTTATATTTCAAAGAAAGACGTTGCTGAGCCAATGTTATCAATAGGTAGAACATATAGTCGGATTTCCGGAAGCCAAAGTGCCGAACAAGGTCGTATTATACCGAGTCTCCCGTAATCCGAGTGCCCGCATTCCGGAGAGAAGCCGGCGTCCTGAGCGTATCAATTTTTTCGGGAAATAATTTTTTGTTGGTGAAAAATTATTGTCAGAAGACGTGCCAACATTTTTCAAAACGTGCAGAAAAAAAAAACCTTTTATTGTCGCTGATCCGGAAGCGAGACGAATCCGAATCGGAGCCGGATCCGGATCAGGATCCGGATCCTGGGGATGAATTTTTCGACGAGAAATATTTTTTTTAGTGAAAAATTAATATTTGTCATATAGAAAAGACGTGTTCTCTGTTAATGAGGCAATGTTAAATAGAGCTGAGTCACCCGCATTAGTACGGTCAGTATCAGTGGAAATTTCAACCTGAAGCCTGGAGTCGTATGCCGGAGCCGTATCCGGTAGCCAACAGTGCCGAGAGCCGGATCCTGGAGGTGATGAATTTTTTTCGGGAATATTTTTGGTGAAAGAATATTTTAAATTGTTGACTGTAAAATACGTAATGAGGGTAATCTCCTGACTTCGCATAATTGGGGCAGAGCCTCACGGGAGTCCGAAAGACCGAATATATGTCTCAACTGTAAGGCCGGATTCGCGGGAGATCACGCTAAAAGTATGAATTTTCTTCAGAAGAATATTTTTTTTCATATATAAGTAATTATATAATCAAAATAGCAGTATACGCGCTGAACAATGTTCAAATAAGGGAAGTGTAGAAAAACATTAGTCGGATCCGGAGCCGAGCCGACAGTCGTAAGTCCGAACCTTATCCGCGGGCGCGACCGGATCCTTGGAGCTCGGATGAATTTTTTACAGGGGAAATATGTTTTTGGTGATAAATTAATATTATTTGCTCAAAGACGTGCCGAACAAATTAATTCAAAATAGTGCAGAAAACGTGTCAGAGTCGATCCGACCGAAGCGAAACTAAGTCGGGGGCCGGATCGAGATCCTGCGTATATTTTCCTGAATAAATATTTTTTTTTACGGGTGAAAAATTTTCTATCATCAGAAAGACGTGCTGAACAATGGAACGAAATGATCAATTAAAATTTTCATGGATGGCGAAACCGTTGGTATAGGTTTATATTCATATACGTATCAACCGGTATTTTAATATATTATATATATTAGTCGGGATACAGGTCAGCGACGATGTAGTGTTCTAGAGCCGAATCCTATAGGCGGATCCTGGGTATGAATATGTTTTTTTTCCGGAAAAAATATTTTTATTACGGTAGAAGAAATTTATCGTACTTAGCCAAGAGTAAGACGATTCTTAAACAACATTTTCAAAATGGCAACTGACTTTCCGAATCAATCCGGACGCGCCGAAAGTCGGAAGCCCGTGATCGCCGGATCCTGGTATGAATTTTCAAAGAAATTTATTTAGGGGAAAAAATTTAATAGGAAGGAGATCTCGATGGAAGTTAGAACTAATTTCAAATAGTAAAGAAACATCCTATGCTCTAGATCCGGAGCCAAAGGCCGACGTCGGAGTGGAGCCGGAGTCGGAGCAGGATGAGCCTATATATAATAATTAAATTTTTCATCAATTTTTATGTGTATTAAGTAGAGAAAATATTAACAGTCAAAATGTTCAATTAACTTTGTTTAACTATAACTACATGTTTAGGTTCAGGATCCAGAGATCTGCGAGGGATTCGGGTATCTGGATCTTTGTGTTAGGTATAAACTTTCTTCAGGAAAAAAAGATAAAAATTTGTGTTTTATTAGAGAGTTGGATACTAAATTATTGCCAGATAATGGTGGGACTGAACAGTGTCTAAATAAGACTGTAAGCTCCAATTAGTCGGATCCGTATCCAGCTGTCAGCTATATGGAGGCCGATCCTTATAGTCGAGATCTTTCTGAGGTATGAATTTTTTCGAAAAATATTGTTTAGAGTAAAAATTCTTTGCCAGGAGAGCGTTGCTGACCTTTCGTGCCACTTAGTGTGCCAGAAAACCTTTTGTTGATCGAGAGTCCTCTCTATTGCGAAGCCGAAGTCGAGTAGAAACCGGATCCGAATCCGGATCCGTGTCCTACTTTTAGAGTTTTATTTTCAAGGAATATTTTTTTATGAGTGAATTTTTAAAGGAATTTTATGGAAAAGTTTATTGCCAGAAGCCGTGCTGAACAATTTTCAAAATGTGCAGAAACCTTATCAACTTGGGTATGAATTTTTTGCGGGAATATTCTTTTTGCGTCTTAAAAATTAATTGTCAGAAGAGCTGTGGAAACTTTTTTCAATAATAGTGTAGGTATGTAATAGTGTTCGGATTCTCGGAAGCCGAAGCCGAAGTAGGATCTTGAGAGGCGGACCTTAGCCAGATCCTTAGGCCGGAAAATCCTGGGCTATGAAATTTTTTCGAAAAAATTTTTTTGGTAAAAAAAAATTATCCTTGCCAGGAGACGTCGGTACTGGAACAATTTTCAAAAATTGCAGAACACTCTTAGTCGGATCCGGAAGCCGAAGCCGAAAGTCAAAGTCGGAGCGGGCGAGCCGGATCCGGATCCTGGATATGGACTGCACTTCTCTATAGAAAATATTTTATATATAGAAAAAAAAATTTAATCGAAGAAGACGTGCTGAACAATTCTGAAAAGTAGAAGAAGCCTGAGCCGGAACCAAAGCCGACAGCCGACGTCGGGAAGTACGGGCCGGAGGCGGAGCCGGAGCGGCGGGGGAAAGGTCGATCGGCATAGTTTGTAAGCCATTTATTTTTTCAAGGAAATATATTTTTTAGGTTGAAAAAAAAAATTATATTGTCAAAGAGATCTGTATGGGGCTGAACAATTTCACATTAGTACAAAACACATATAGTATCGGATCGGAGAACCGAACTCGATGTTGGGGAGCCGGCAGGCCGGAAGCCGGTACCTGCTTATGAGGCCGAGAAAGCCGAATCTAGAAGCCGAGAGCCGGAGCCTGTAGCCTGTGCAGCGCAGTGCAGGTGATAGAATTATTATTCATTAAAAACTAGGAGAAAACATCTCT
>JABUQX010036258.1:15000-20302 GCA_015478945.1 Trachelipus rathkii | reverse complement strand
GACACGTGCTAGAAGCTAGAATATATATAGCCTATAGCATAAGCCTATAGCCTATAGCCTATAGCCTATAGCCTATATTGTATCTATAGACTATAGAACATGTGATTTTTTTCTCGACCGGCGGCACCCTTGAAGTGACGCGTTTTCGCCTTGTATCAGTTTTGCGGTTTTGTGGTTTCTAGCATAGGTTCGTAATCCTAGGTATACGTACGAGCACCAATTTGACATGTTTGTTATCCACCAAAATTCACCCAGCTTATATTTATATATATAGTATAGTTATAGTATATATATAATATATATAAACCTTGCGTTGTTCGATGATGTTGACGGAGTGCAAGGAGTATAACTATAGTCGGTGTATGGCCGGAGAGCTCGTTAGTGGTCGTAGAATTGTAATGTGTTCAGTCTTGCTGTTCGCGGGCTAGAGGTCGTCTGATGGGTGTATAATGTTAGTATATATATATATATATATATATATATATATATAAATAATATATAATATATAGATATATATATATTATATATATATCATATATATATATATATATATATATATATATATATTATATATATATTATATATATATATATATATATATATATAGTAGTATTAGGTGCTTTTTATTAAAATAATTTGAATATCTGAAATCATAAAAAAAGAAAATTAACAATTATTATTACTATTCTTCATATTTTGAAGACGCGTTAACGATAATGTTAACTTCCGTTGTCACAATTCTTTACGGCGAAAAACGCTTTAATGAACTTAACATCGTAATTTTTTTGTTAAACGATTAAGGATTAACGGCGTTAATTTTCTCATTAACGGGTGCCCACCTCTGTATATTATGATATCAGTGGCGTACCTTGGAAGACTACGCTTGAGTAGGCAGAGTTTTATATATATAATATAGTTCATATATATATATATGTAATATATATAGTATATAAATATATATATATATATTATATATATTATATAGTATATATATATTCATTATATATAATTATTATAATATATAATATATATATATAGCAACGAAAACATCGAAAACATAATTTTAATAATTATAATACGTACCTATTTATTTGTATGAAAAGCTTGTTTACATATATTTACCAAATACTTAAATTTAAATCATCACATTCCAATTGAGTAATTCTTAGGCTATCATTTTTTTTTAAAATAGAGCTGTCGTTTTATAGATGTTTTTATAAGCGTTTTTTCTTTAATATAAAATCTGCACTTACTCAATATAGATTTTAATTTTGCCTTAATTTTAATGTATATAATGCTAAATACCACTTAAATAAGGTTATATAAATTAATATTCAATATCAGACAATCAGACCCATTCGATAACACCGGAGTTTTAGGTTAACTACCACATGTCATATATTTCTTACCGAAAGCAGCGAACAGACCGTATTTTCATATAAATTATCGATTATCTTATCGATTATTATGGTAGGACAGACTAGCCCGCTCCTTTATAAGTTGTGACGTAAAAAATGACGTCATTCGTCCGCCCGGTGTAAAAAATTAGAATTTCTAAATGAATCAATTATTATTATAGCTATTATTATTGGTGGTTGTTTTTTCTTTTAATTTTTGATGCAAAATAGCTTCTTTTTTTAACTTTTTATATATAACAAAATTTAAATAAAATCGGACATTTATACAATTTAATTTCATTATTTAAAAACCTAAAAAATATTGGGTAGGAGCTACCTACCGGCCTACCCTAAATATACGCCCCTGATATATATATATATATATATATTATATATATATATATATATAGTATATATATATATATATATATATATATATATATATATATTATATATATATATATATATATATATATATATCTTTTGCAAAATTGTTTGCAGACGACACAGCTTGAATTAAAAAAAGAAAACTTTAATCTTCCTCTTCGTCTAAAAAAATCTATCGATAGTCTAAAATCATACTTAGAGAAAACAAAGTTCAAAATTGCAAAGGAATTCTAATTCTAAATTCGATCTATCCTTTATATATATATATATATATTATATATATATATATATATATATGAATATATACTATATATATATTATATATATATATATATATATAGTTAGTATATATAGTATATGATATATGATATATATATTATAATATATATCCTATATAATGATAGTATATATATTATACGCTTATATTGATATATATAGGCTACTATAGTGATAGTAGTCATAATAGCTACTAAGATACGTGTGATAACTACGATACTGTAGTATATAATTATGATAATACTAGTAATGTAGTATATTATAGTATATATATATATTATACTTATATATATATATAATATAGTACTATATATATAGCTATATAAGTATATATATATATTTTATAATGATATATTATACCGTATATATATATTATATATATATATTAGTAATATATATAATATAAATATAGTGTTAGTGATCTACTGGCGCGTGTAATACCTTTACAAATATTATATATATACTATATATATATATATATAATATATTATCATTTATTCGTATATATATATATAGTTATATATTATATAATTATGTATGATCTGTATTATATATATATAGTTTATAGTTGTAGCTCGTATCTATAATATATTATTATGATAATATATATATAACTACTATAATAATTAGTGATATATATATATATATATATATATAATTAGCGTATAGTAGGACTTAGTATAGTACTATATATATATATATATATAATATATATATACTATAGTGTATATAGTAAAGTATATAATATTAATTATATATATTGTATGTATATTCATTTATAATATAGTATATTATAATATATATATACTGGTATATATTATCATATATATATGTATAATATATATATAATATATATATGTATAAGTATATAATATGTTATTGATATATATTATATATTATATATAATATATATATAATAATATATATATAAATATATATATATATATATAGTATAATATATATATATATATATATATATATATATATATATATATATATATATGCTATGGAGCCTGTCAGCAAAATCTTTCAAACCGGTCAAAATTTGCTCCAGCAACCAACGCAACCCAGTTCAAACCAACCGATTTCTGAATATAAATCTTTAAACCCAATACATATATAATACAGTTTTTCAAGTCGACAGCTGACCATCGCAAAGATCTGGTTAAGATGCTAAGAACTGGTAACAGAAACTTCTGGACGCCCTTGCGTACGCCTTGAATGGGCCACTAAATAGTCATATTTGAATTAAAGATAAAGAATCTCTGGGACTTCTTGCGGAGGTTAAGCTCTGGAAGAAATATCCGACCTCTATCTTGGTGAACTTCAGGTTCGACTGGTACACGAGTGGCTCCAAAATTGATGTCAACTAAATCCTCATACTGGTTTAGCCAATATAGAATTCAAAAAAATAGCTGTCATTATTCATTGTCATAAGCCACATACAAATTTTTATATATATATATATATATATTATTATATATATATATAGTTATATATATATATAATATATATATATATAATAATATATATATATATATATATAATATATATATATATATATAAACTATATATATATTAATTATCTATATTCATGGCGAAGCGTCCAGTCATCTATGATGCGGACAGGATGACTGACCAGATTGAATAAAGAATAAATCAATCCTTTTTTCAAATTTCATTAATATCTCCTCATTTCCATTAATATATATATACTATGTGTGTAATATATATATATATATATATAATATATATATATATATATATATATATATATATACTATATATAACATATGTATTTATAATATATATATATATATATATATATGGCTTGAAAAAGCGGATCAATTAAAATGAATTAATATTAATATAACATGCCCAGGTAATCTGTAAATTTGTCGGATCAATTGCGTGCACATTATCAGTATTATTATATAATGTTCACATCTTTCAGCCAATCAAATTGCGCAAAAAATGTTTAATGATATAACATACAAAACTCATCTCTAAGTTTGTCGCTGAAGACGTATTTGAGCGATTTTTTTTCTCGTATTAAAGCATAGGAACTTTAAAATTTCGTTCAAACTTCGGACTTTGTAAATATAATAATAATAAAGAAATTATAAAATTCATAAATTATTGTTAGTATAAGTGAAATACAATATTAAATTTTACTTTTTTGTAAAAAAAAAAGTCAGTTGAAAGATTCTTATTTTATATGTAATGTGTACTTTATCCAGTTTGAAAGAATCTAACAGTTTCGTTTGATGAAAATATTCATTAAAATGTCCAACTACCTTGTAAAGTATTGTAAATATTCATTACTGTTTCCTGTCATTATTATTAATCTAAATCAATCATATGAAAATTATTATTATTATTAATATTAATTATTATTACAGAAATTTTTATTAAAATTATTCTCCATTATGATTCTTTCAAATTCAATTATTAGTTATTATTATTATTAGTCATTATTGTATTTTAATATTTTAATATATTATAATTATAATCACATTTATATATTATATCTAGCTGGTTATCCAATTAATAATTGTAATTATAATTATTAAATTATAATTATTAATTATATATATTATTATTAATATTAATAATTTCTAATTATTATTATTATTTTTATAATTTATTACTGTTTTATATTAGATCAATAGATAGTTTTATTTAGATCTTTCTTATGTTTGATTATAATTAAATATTTAGAATTATAATTATAATTGATATAATTATAACTATGTATTATTATAATTATATTATTATTAATATGCTTCGCACAAATCTAACTAATTAATTTTCTTGCAATTTGCCAAAAAATATTAAAAAACCTTCTGTCTCCAAAAATAACATTAAAAATCTTATGTAAAAAGCTGTATATTAAAATTATTATTATTATTATTATTATTATTATTATTATTATTATTATTATTATTATTATTATTATTATTATTATTATTATTATTTTAATTATTATTTTAATTATTTTTTAATTATTATTATAATTATTATTATTACTATTATTACTATTATTTTTATTATTTTTATTATTTTTATTATTATTATTATTAACAAATAATTTTAAATAAGTATAAAAAAATACAAATTGATTAGAAATTACAAATAAAAAACCAGAAAAATTATGAAATCAATATAAATTATAAAAAAAAATTATATTTTTATTTTATTTTAACAAAAACTAATATCCTTCAAAAGTGACATATAATAAT
>JABUQX010036258.1:5000-10000 GCA_015478945.1 Trachelipus rathkii | reverse complement strand
AATAAACAGTTTTTTAGAAAAATAAATAATAGAATATTTCGAACTATAGAAGAGTGAAATAGTTTTTTTTTTTTCTTTAATTATTTATTATAATCGGCAAACGAATGAACGAGTTTAAAACAACGCATTAAATTAATTTAAAAAAAAAATTCGTCTTTCAAAATAAGTTCTCCAACCCTGCTTTAACTATATCAGAAAGCAAAACTGACATTTTTCCTCGAACATTTATTCCAAGTAACCATATATAAAAATAGAGTCATTGAACTATACATCACCTTTCTTATAAATTACATTTTTTCAAAATGTATTTATCAAAGTAATAATGTTCACTAAGGTCAAAATAATATCCTTTTATATTGTAATCTTTCACTTCACTCTACAGAGAGAGAGAGAGACGAGAGAGAGAGTAGAGAGAGAGAGAGAGAGAGAGAGAGAGAAGAGAGAGAGAGAGAGAGAGAGAGAGAGAGACCTCCAACTCCGCCTTCGAAATTATAATTCTTATATTTTGTCATTACCTTTTCATAAAGTAAACAAAAATTTAAAATATTTGAAAAAGTAACTTTTTGCATAATATGAAAAATATACAACTCTCTCTCTCTCCTGTCTCTGCTCTCTTTTCTATCTCTCTCTCTCTCTCTCTCCTTCTCTCATTCTCTCTCTCTCTCTCTCTCTCTCTCTCTCTCTCTACTCTCTCTCTCTCTCTCTCTCCCTCTCTCTCGTTTTCTAAATAAAGTCATTTTATTTTGGAAATTTTCACAAATTATTGTCTTCTGTTTTTCTTTAAAATATTTAAAACCCATAATTTTTACTTCAGCGACTCGAATAAAAAAGAAATGTAGTTTTCTCTTATATGATATATATAATATAATATATATATATATATATATATATATATATATATATATATATACTATATATTATATATATATATATATATGATACTAATTATGAGCTTAAAGTAGTATGTATAATATACTATATATACTTTCATACGTAATTTATCACTTTTGAACGTAGAGAAGAGTGTCTAGATTAAAACTACCAACATGTGTGATGAAATGTTGAAACATTCTGAATAAACTCGCAAAGAATGCGGGTATGAGTAACATGGAAGTGACTACCTCAAGAAGAGAAGTATATGGTATGGTATATCAAGAAGTTTGAGTTGAGAAATAAAGTGTGACATTTACGCATGGTCACCGTATAGAAGTTCCACAAAGCAGAAAGGAGATTCTTTGGTGAGAAGGACGACATATTGTCGATGGAGGTTCTTCCTCGCAAAGAAAAGGCTCTAGCCAACCAGACACCCAGCCGTAAGTACAAGAAATATTAAAGATAAAAGAAAGCAGATGAGTTGTTGTGACGATTTGTAGAGTACCGGCGGTGGAACTTTATTTTCTTACTAGGTATAATGATTTCTTTACTATAGGTACTATCATACGTAAAAGAATAGAGTTCAGTTGTTCCAAGGTCAGCCTCCTAGCATTAGGTCTTTGCTTTTGAGAGAAACTTTTTTTCTAAGTAAAAGGAGTGGTGAAGAGTAGAATCGTCGGCACAAGAGTGGATAGGAGAGGATACGACAGATTGAGAGTCATTAATGAAAAGGAGAGAATGACAAGAAAATTACGGAACACTGAAGAACATCACTATATTATTTGCTTAAATAATGAGCGATTGGAAAGAAAGTAAGAGAGAGAGAGAGAGAGAGAGAGAGAGAGAGAGAGAGAGAGAGAGAGAGAGAGAGAGAGAGAGAGAGAGAGAGAGAGAGAGAGAGAGATCACAAAGACCGAAAGAAGAAAATTTAGAAATCAAAACTTTGTGTCAGATTCTATTGAAAGTTTTTTGATACGTTTAGGGCCACAGCAAAAGGTTTCACCGAAATGCCGAAACACTGAGGACCAAGACTTAGATAAAAGAGTAAGGAAATCACCAGCCGAGCGTTCTTTTCAGATCCCAAATGTTCCAAATGTTTTATTTCTTCAATTCCTTTTTGATGATCTGATATAAGATTAGAAGTTTTTAAGATGTTTCTAAATCTTCTTGTGAAGGTTTGATCCGAAAACTTCGGAAATAACAGAGGTTAAAAGATACAACGAAAGATGAGAGGGGTGTCCCTTTTCCGGTACTAGTTGAATGAACTAACTATTCCAACTGGAGGGAAAGATTCAAGATAATAGGCAGATACGGATCAGGATACAAATGTTGTGTGCAAGATCAAAAACCCAAATTTTTTAGGAACACAAGAGAAATACCCTTAAGACCATATGTATTTTCAGTATTTGGCACACAGAGAGAGAGAGAGAGAGAGAGAGAGAGAGAGAGAGGAGAAGAAGAGAGAGAGAGAGAGAGAAGAGAGGGAGAGAGAGAGAGAGAGAGAGAGAGAGAGAGAGAGAGAGAGCAGAAATTATATTTTTAGAATATACTGCAATGTTAGACATTTGAGTGTGGAAAGGATGGAAAAGGAGATATAATTCTGAAATCACAAATTTGAATTAAAAACAATGAGCTCAGCTATAGCTGCAGGTAAGAGCATTGGCCCCATCAGAAAAAAACAAGAGGTTGGAAGAGGAAGAAGCAAGGTTGGAGTTGACATTTTTTTTCGCAAAATGCCAGAAAGGCATTTAATATTTATATATATAATAATTTATATACTCACATATATATATACATACACTTATATATATATATATAACTATATATTATATATATATATATATATATATATATATATATATATATATATATATATATATATATGCCTTCTGGCATTTTTGCAAAAAATATCACACCATCTTATATATTATATATATATTATAATATATTAATTTATATATATATAATACTTCAATCTAAATATATATATAGTATATATATATATATATATATATATATACAACTACTCGTCAAAATTAACGCACTACAAGGGTACGTGGCGAAGGAAGAGTAGAAAAGGTTGAAGAACGAGAAGACACTTTATTGGAAAATGACAATAACATGGTGGATTCCTCCCCAGAACCGTAGGGTTGATAAAGTGTGAGGCCAAGGTGCAGCCAAAGGGTCTGCGCAGGTAGAGGTTGAAGGTTCGGCGCTGCAAAACACACAATGTTGGTACGAATGGCTACGCCGCGCGTAGGGTGTTGGGTCTGTCTCAATACCGTGTATGACCCACTCTGGCACGGATGACTGCCTGACACAGTCCTGGCATGCTCTCGATGAGTTGGCGAATGTCCTGGACAGTGTTTGATCCCATACGACGTGCAGTGCCTGTCGCAGGGTCGGGGCGGGAGGGTCCGTGGAGGGGTTGCAGCTGTCGGATCCGACGTTTCAGGAATATCCTACAAATGTTTCGAATTGGTGAGGTCCGGAACTATTTCTGGGCACTCCAATGCCGTAATTTGGAACCCGTCCTAGATAGTCTTTCACACATTGGGCCTTGTGTGGTCTTGCATTGTCATGCATTAGGATGAAAAGAGTAACCGATGTAGGGGGTATATGGCACAGCATATGGTTCGAGGATGTCTGTAATATACCTTACGGCTGTAAGAGTACTTCCATCGAAGATGCGCAACTACCGTAGGCCCCCGATAGAAGAGATGCCTCCCCAGACCATAACTGACCACTCCAAACGGTGGCCCCTGCAGTACATTGCATTGCACGAACCTCTCCGTCGGTCGTCGGTATACTCTAGCACGCCTGTCCGAGTCGAACAGAGACCTCTCGACTCGTCCGTAAAGAGCACCTTTGCCCAATCGTCGACCTTCCAATGGATGTGTTCTCGGGACAAATGCCAGTCCCGCCCTTCGATGTGAAGTGGTGTGCGGTGGACCTATGGCAGGCCTTCGGGGCCAGTAATTATGTTCCGCAAGGCGTCGACGCACTGTATTGTCACTCACCCTTGTGCCGTGTACCTCCGCCAGTTGTATCTGCAGATGTCATGCCGTTGTGTGGTGCTCTCGTAATGCAAGCAGACGTATAAATCGGTCTTCCACTGGTGTCGTGGTCCTGGGCTTACCTTGTCCTCGGCGGCGATCATGTGTCAGGGTTTCCTGGTACCGTTGGACCACCCGTGCAATCGTTGTGTCGCTACACCGAACAGTCGACTAAGTGCCCGGTACCCGTGTCCTTCGGCGTGGAGTGTTGTTATCTGCACGCACTGATCTCTTGACAGTTGACGCACTATCCTCTCCATGTTTATCGGAGTCGCTTCGTACGTGAATGATCCCTCGCTCGATTATACCCCCGACATAACCTACCCCCACCTCTCCCAGGTCTAGTTACGTGGTTTATGTTTTCCTAAATTTATCGCGGTGACGGCCCCAATACTGCAGCGAATTCTCTGCGGGGTGGTTACATATTTACACTGATGCTGTCGTCTGTGTTGGTGTGGAGTTTCATGGAGCTAGGGGCCTTCCCGTTTCTGCGAGTAAAATTTACCGTAGTGGTGCGTTATTTTTGACGAGTAGTATACATATAACCAGAGAGATGACTAAAAAGAATAAAATCTTTAAGAGAACTTGCACAAAGTTCTAAATGATTTTTTTTTGGGGGGGGGGAAGATATAAGATATTGAAGACCCTTTTAACTAGATCAGTATAACCATCCATAAAATAGGGGGAAAGCGCACACCAAAATTTTTTGATTTTCCCTTTTAAATCAAGTTAAGAGGGAGTCAGGACAGAAAGGATAAAAATAATCACACACACACATACATACACACACACACACACACACACACACACACACAGCACATATATATATATATATATATATATATATATATATATATATATATATATATATATATATATATATATATATATATATATATATATATATATATATATATATATAGGCGGCTCCTATACTAGTGTTGCTCGTGCTTAGCTCGAGTTATCATTATAGAAACGATTCTCATATTTTTTGCGAAAATTGGTCATATGAAAGAATATGTATAAAAGATTATGTAAAATTTAAACAAAAAATATAAGAATCATTGTAAT
>JABUQX010036257.1:17500-24830 GCA_015478945.1 Trachelipus rathkii | reverse complement strand
AATGCGACGCTTTGAACAAGTTTCTGATAAATATTGCAATAGTTTTCCTGTAGGTCTAGGTCATGTTTTTAAGTTAGCGAAATAGACAGTTATATAATGGATGGGCACGAATGCGACATGAGTTGTGACATTCCAGAACAACCTATTTAAAGGTTAAGCCCTTCGATAAATTGCTTCAAGTAATATTATAATCAATTTTGCTAGTTTTACAATGGGAATGGAAAATATGAAATTAGTAACTTGGAGATATCAAAAGTACAAAGTTAAGTAAGTAATATACTTTAAAACCTATTATATACTTCTAATATTTTTTGATCCGTCACGCGTGGTATGTTACTTTTTCGAATTTATATATATTCTACACATGTAAAAAATCATTGAAAAAGATGTTTAAATAGTTTATATATCTTCTAATATTTATTTCTTCTTGAGATCTTATTGGGACCATTTTTTCCTTTTACATATTTTAAATAATTCAGAAATATCATTTTTTTTTTTGTTGTGATTAATATAGAAGAAATTTTCAATATATCAAATTGTTCCCTTTATATTAATTGATATATTCCGCTTTAGCGAGAATATTTTTATTGAAAAATTTATGTATGTTTATGTATGTGTAGGTGCCTCGCTTATATTATTCTAATTTTTAGAGTTATGTTTTCTATTTTTTGAATTATTTTGACATTTTTGGTTAAAAAACAATGATTATAATTGAAATTTTGCAATGATAGTTTAATAAAATAAGATTTATCGATGTGGGGGCTTTAACGGAAAAGAACCAAAAAAACTACATAATACCATTAATAGTTAAAATTGTTTTCAATCTATAGCACTTTGAGTTCAAATTATATTTGAAAATTTAAAGTGTGAAAATAAAATCATTTAAAATTATTTTATGAGTGTTTACCTGATTGTAAGTTTGCATAAAAATGAGAATTAGATATATAGAAATATAAAAAAATATATACATTAATATAGATATCAGATATTACAACCATTTTAAAATGTTCTTTCTAATCAGAAAATACAGGAGAACTAAGATAAATATATTTATCAAATTATAAAATCTTGCAAATAGAATAAATTAATGATAAGGTAACGGTGGATAAGATGTTAATTTTGGTACTCGAACATCTTGGGTTATCGAAACTAGGTATTTTACGCTATTTTTAAAAAGCTGTGTAACAGTGTGTGTGATCGTATAAAATAGTGCTTACATTGCAAGAAGACTCAAACATCCAAAAATCTATAACAGTGTTGTTCAAATCGCCTCGTTATATTGCGCCGTTGCCAAAACCATACCAGTTTGTTTAATAAATATAATAGTATTGCATCACTTTATGCAAGTGAATATAGCATAAAATCATTATATTTCGTGTTACCTTCTGAAAGTGTTCGACGTAAGTGAACAATGTGTGTGCATGGTGTTGTGTGTGTGCTGTGCAGAGAAGAGAGAGAAGAGAGAGAGACGTGTGTGATGGTGTTGTGTGTGTGTGTGGTGGGTGTGTATGGTATGTTATGTTTTGTTTATGATCAATACATATATAATAATAATAATAATATAATATAATAAAATAATAATAATAATAATAATAATAATAATAATAATAATAATAATAATAATAATAATAATAATAATAATAATAATAATAATAAAATAAAAACTAATGGTTTTTAAGATCAAAACAGATGTTAAGTAAGGACAAAAGGGGAACAAAATAATAAATCTCGTTACCCTTCTCAAATGTGTCAAAATATTTTCAGATTAATGCGGCATTCTCGAATTTCCATGGCTGGCCGTGATGCATAAGCAAATTACAGTCTCTGATTGGCTACCCTTGAGCACCGTAACAAGATTACACGTTAATGTTAAGTGTCGGGTAGAGAGCATTTACCTACCAAGTTTAGTTGTTGGATTGCAGGCAAATGTCGATGGAACCGCTTTATAGACTGCTGCTTGAGATCAATGTGATAATAATAATAATAACAATTAAAAATAAAATAATATTAATAATAATAAATAATTAATAATAATGATAAATAATAATAATAATAATAATAATAATAATAATAATAATAATAATAATAATAATAATAATAATAATAATAATAATATAATAATTAATAATAATTTCTTAATATTTTGTGTTTAGTAAAGATTGAGATTGCTATGCTACTTCTGCTGGTAAGTTAAAACTTCTAATTTTAGTTACCTTGTTAATGAATGCTTTATGTCAGTTAGGCTAGGATGAGATATTAGTTTTGTTAAGTTTTCAATATTTACAAGTTAATGTAAAATTAAAAAAAATAATTTGTAATAATAATAATAATAATAATAATAATAATAATAATAATAATAACAATAATAATAATAACAACAAGCAACAACAACAACAACAACAACAACAACAACAACAACAACAACAACAACAACAACAAATCTATTTTATAGTATTAACAAAATTGTAACTTTACAACAACAAACAACATAATCAACAACATTGTCAACAAATGCAACAAAACAAACGCGACATCTTCAACAACAACATCTACAGCAAAGAATTATTTTTATGTTGTTTATACAAAATATGACATGGTTGGAATCAATAGATCAATAGAACAATAATCAATAGATCATAGATCAATAGATCAATAGATCAGGGTGTAAGGAGGAGAGGGTAGGGTGGGTGGTTTTGATTTACTGATTTACTGATTTACTGCTTCATGAGGTAATGTAAAAATGCAAATTTTTTTTTTTTAAGTTTAATAAACATAAAAAGAATAATTTTTTTAGTTAAAAACAAAATGTTTAAAGAAAACAAAACAAAATAAATAAAAAAGTTTTTGTGTTATTATGATACCAAAATATGACTTGAATCAATATATCAATAGGATTCAATAGATCAGTAGATCACGGGTGGTAGGAGACGATGGTAGTTGAATTTACTATTTTACTGAATTTTACTGCTTTAGGGGATGTAAAAAATGCAACTTTTTTACGTTATAAACATGAAAAAGCATAAAATTTAGTAAAAAAACAAAATGTTTTTAAACAAATAAAATTTAAAAGTAATTAAAAAATTTTAAATTGAAAGCAAAAAATTGAAAACATAAAGAATGAAATTTATAAAACTTATAAAAATGAAACTTATAAAATAAATAGGACAAACTATATATTTTAGTTGACGTTTATAAAAAGAAAACGAGATTTTTGAAAATAGAAATATGTCAGTCTGAGCTAAACGAATGTTTACTTCAGCACCGTACCGGCTCCAAGCACCGGTGATAGGCACCAACTCTGTCTCTTCTCCTGTCTCCTTTCCTCCATCCTCCCCTTCCTTCTACCATCTTCATCTTATGCATCTCCAGTGCATTCTTCTTCTTCTTTTATTTCAGTAAGGGGACCCCATCTCCGGGGGGTTTTCCAAACACCATTTCTTCCTCCTTTCTCGTTTCTCCTCCTTCTTCCTCCTTCCCCTATATAATATGCACACCGTGCATTTCTACTTCTTCTTAACATTATACAAATTGTCAACTTATAACGACCAGTTTCCATATTTCGAGCTCAACCTGGTTCCACACGTTGGGCGTAGCGGTGCGGCGCCTGTGCGTTGCGAGTGCAGATGATGACGCCATACGGCGCGGAGACACTGCACGGGCTAAAAGTAAAAAATCGTTAAATTAAACATTTACCTATTTATTATTTCTATTTTTTTTCTATAATTAAAATATGGTTTATTCTTAAAATTTTTAAGGTTATTTTAATTTTCGGGTTTTTTTTTTTTTTTAATTTTTAAAATTTTTTTTTTTTTTTTTAAATTTTTATATATATATTTTTTTTCCGAGTTTTCCAGAGTTTCCAGGAAGTCACTTTCCAGGTTCCTGGAATACTTTCAGGATTCCAGGATTTCCAGCGGCCTGCAATACCGTACTGTAACTACAGCGATATATCGTACGAATGTTATTCAATTTTTAATTTTCTTTCAATTTAATTTCAATGTAAAAAGTCAACCAGAGCAGGTAGAAAAAGACGATTCTAAACATCGCATATAAGGGTAAAAACATCCGATAAATCGAGTTGTGAAAACCATCAAAAATGATCTATCAATCAATTTAAAACCTTCTAGGAACCAAAAAAAAACCTTTTGGGGGTAAACCCTCTTTTGGGGGTAAAACCCATGAGTTTCAGGCTCAAAACCTTCGAAGTCGGGTCTTCCAGACCTAAATTCGGTCTCACCACCTTAAAAAACCCTAACCTTGACACGTCAAGCTTGAAAAAACCGGATGTTGCAAAAATGTTGCTTTTGCAACATGTGCAACTTCCGGCTGCAAACTTCCGGTTGCAACTTCCGCGTTAGTTCGTCTTTAAGCGGTAGTTTGTTTGCCCTCCCCTTACTACTATAATTATATATATATATATATTTATAATATATTATATATATATATATATATATATATATATTTATATATAATTAAATATATATATACTATATATATATATAGTTTATATATATATATTATATTATATAAAAATATATATTGATACTATATAATACTGGGATAGATGCAGCTAATTGAATGTAGATTTACTTTGCTTCTTTCCTCATTAACTTTTGCAACATTTTAGCGGGTTTTTTTTTATTTAGTTTCCACTTTATTTTAATATAGTCGATTCCTGTTTTCTACCTTTTAATTTTACCATTTACATTATTACATTCTTCGCTATATAGAAGAGATTATTCTGCAGTTTGCGGAACGCACGGTGATCCTCACTTTTCTGTCATGGAGCGGGTACTTTCCATTACTTTTTCTTCAACTTAAGTTCACAAACCTTATTTTAACTCTGGTTTCACTTCTGCGGGTGACCTCTGTCAGAATTATTGATAGTCTTTCAAACTCCAAAAACTTAAGCTATTTATTATTCATCACAAAATGGTAATAACTCTTCCTAACCAAACCAAAAGCATCTTTCTTTTAGAATACGCACCATCTTTTCATTATTCCCCAATCTTCGCATCTTTCTGGATACTTATTCCACAAAATCTTCAAAACCACGCCTATTTTAAAGTTTTGGACTTAATTCCCCTTTAAATGATCTCCCTAGTGGCATTGTTCTCATTCACCTTTCTTCGACTCATTTATAGCTAACGTAATTTTTCCTTAAAGCTGCGGTTTCCTCCCTCTCTATACCTTAATGAGCTTAAGAAAGTGTTGTCTCTGGGAAAGCACTCTTCCAATTGGCTTCAGGATTTGACATTCTGTCTTGGTAAATCATTATATTTTTTCATTCTACAAGAATGTGTTAATTTAACCTTTAAGAAAAAAGGGGATCCGTTTTCCATCATACCGTGTTACACGTCTTTCCACATAATCCCAGGAATATCCTTCCTCCATTATATAAGTCTCTCCTGCCCGCCTAACCTAAACTTTGTTAAATTTTTATTTCATATTCTACAGTTATATTGTTAAAGTCTGAAATGAGTTTCGTTTATTTTCCCGTTATCTTTTGGCTTGCGCATAAAAAAGTTTTCAAGCATTGATCATACGGACAATGTTTAGCCTTTAAGCTTAGCGCACATTTTTTTTTTCCTTTTCCCACTTTCTTCGTTTGCTAATCTCTTCCTTTTGTCCAAAAGATGTACATAAAAAAGGAAATATATAATATACTAGTATATATATATATATAATATATATATATAATATTATATATTATAATTATATTATATATATATATATATATAATTATATATAATATTATATATATATTATTCCCATTAATATATATATATATATAAATATATATATATATATATATATATATATATATAATTATAATTTATAAAAATACAAATCTCTTGAATAAGCTGAAAAATTCTAACTATATATATATATAATATATGGGAGTAAGCAGGGGGCAGGGGGGGGCCCTTGCCCCCCCTAAATCTTGGGAAAAAAAAATTGATGAACCTTATAATGGTTTGCCATGACGACGTTTTTTAAGGTTATTTAAGAAAAAACTGACTAAAAAATACAATTAAATCGATTATAATGAAAGTGTACATTACTATATTAATAACGTATTATAAACGTATTATATTATTTTTCTAAAGTTTTAATGTTATGTGTTTCCTTTCATATGGTTTAAAGTCAACTAGCATTGGCTTTATACAGCTGGCTTCTTCTGACATTATCCTTCGCTCTAGAACTCTCAGTATGTATAGCATTTGACGGCGCCAAAGCCTGTTAATCAATCACGGAAAGAGTACCAGTTGATATTCAGCTGCAGAGCAACACATCAAAAAATAATTGCATAAAAAAAAGGAAAATATATACAGCAATTTTTGAAGGACCATTAATTTTCTCGGAAAACCCATGACTACCTTTAAGACCGCGTAAATTTTGAAGGCCTGATTAAGCTGTGAATAGAATGTGGTGATGTGGAATTGTAAGAACATATTCAAGGACAGAAGATTGCCGTTGGACGTTCTCGATGATTCAAAATGAACTGGTCAATTTGTGTGGAATTATCCATAAAAAAAACTGAATTGTTCGACGGTTGCAATTGTTTTTTGTATCTACTTCCATATTGCAGATAAACTGCGGATTTGCAGCAACGACCAATTATCTATAGCATAAGGTTTTTCGGATCTTGAAAAAAATGACTGTTCGAGAAGAATTTCTGGGTTTGAAGTTCTGAAGTTCTTGAACCATTGCCAAAACGATTGATTGGTTTTTAGAGAAAAGGTTTGAAGCCGAGTGTATGCGTTGGTTCAGGAGGGTACGACAGCTCGTTGCGCAGCATCTGGCAGGGATAGAACAATAGGGTTCAAAAGAGGAAAACTTGCGGGAAAAATTATTTGAAAAAAAAGATTATATTGTCACTGTGTAAGCCATTTCGGCTTAATTTGGTCATTAATTGCCTAAACATTATTTCGGAAATTTGAGAATTATCCATTGCCACAATAAAAACAAAACTTTTTCAGAGACTCCAACATAAAAAGAAAATACATTTCCAAAAATATTCACCTTCCTCACACAGAAGACCACAAAATCATAGTATTTTTATTTTCCATACAAAAATATGATAAAAAAATATTGAAGCAACAATCAAACAAGAAAAAACAGTTTCTAATTAACTTCTGTTGTCAACAAGACCAATATTTCATTATTACCTCATTCCGTATAACCAAAATTATTTTGCTTAGTTGGAACCAGTGGTTTACATTATTCAAACAAAAAATATTACCTTAAGCAGTACTCTGATCATATCCCAAGAATTTTGAAGGTTGTCAAAGACCAATGCAAAACTGCTACTCAAATAATTGCTGAA